>SJYC01092133.1:0-17799 GCA_006408675.1 Madoqua kirkii | reverse complement strand
TTTGTGTTTCTGTTGAACCTACATGTTTTGATGGCTTGATTTAAATGTGTATTTCCTTTATATTTGTGCTTTCTCATTAATCATTTCATGGGGAAGAATGAACAGTGAGCCATTCGTTATATTCTATGTTTTATAATCCAGCTAATTATAGCAGGCTTCACCATTTCTCTTACAAATCTGTTTTCCTTCAGCTGAGAAATACACTTCCTTTATGTTTAGGCTGATTTTTTTTTTTTTTTAAAGCTTTAGGTACCTTGTAAAATTAGACTATAACTTCCTGATTCCAAATTATTATTACTTTTTTCTAATTTTGGGGGGTCTTTTTTCCTTTATGCTGTTGGATTTTTGTTTTTGTTTATCCTTTTGGAAATTAACTTGCTTTGTATCTGTTTTCATTTATGTTTTATTCTTTAATTTCATAATATCCCACTGATACTTACAGGTGCATAAAATAGCTTATTTGTATAGTAGGACATTTATTTGTTAAACTTCCTGTGTTAAATACTGTTATTCAAGTTGTAGAAATATGCATAAATGAAAAAGGAAGGGCTTTAGTAACAAAGAACTTTAGGTTGTCTTTAAAATTTTAAATAATTTCCTGATGTCACAGAAGATGGGACATTAATTTTACCATTTTCACAGTATGCACATATTTATTATGGAATCTTATTACTCATGAAAAAGGAGTAGTGAAACCAAAAATAGAGTCTTAGAATGTATTAGATACAAGTGGCTTTCAAATTGTGGTCCTTGGACTGGAAGCATTAGGATCACTTGTTAGAATTGCAGACTCAAAAGTATTGCAGGTGGATATTTGATTAATAACCATCATGAAAACATCACTCAGTTTAACTCTTATTCAAGGGATTTCTGCTTTCTTAAAAGGAATTATTAGTAATAAGTATTAATATTTATTCAAATGAAGAATTACGCTGAATGTGAGAATATGATATGGAGAAATTAACATAGAAAGCTTAATTGAATGCAACTTTAATGCACCTCTTTTCCTTTCCTCCTGACCCTACCTCAGCCAGTAGTTCTCAGATTGCTTCACAGGACTTACAGTCTGTTTGATACCTAACCATCAAGAACTCATGGAAGGGGCTAGAAATACATTTATTGTAGTAGTCTCATGTAAACTAAATTCTGTGGCAAAATAGGGCTGTGGAAGGGACCTATAATCTCTTGAACTGGGTCTTTGTGTTTGGAATTATTTTAAAATGGCTTGTGGTACTCCCACTGAGGTGTGTAATAGGTAATAGTGAATCGTTTTTACCTAACTACTTGAATTAGTATTTGAAGAACTTCTTACGGACGTGGTTTACTTTCTATGTGCATCTATTTAAATCCCTAAACAATGATGATGTTTCCTTAAAGCTCTTTGTGTTTTTCTTTCAGGAGAGAAATAGAAACAAACAATAACCCAATGAAGATATCTTCTTAGAATTACAACACTAATGATGTAGACTCTGGAAATGCCTAATAAGTCAAAGAAGACGTTATTAAAGCTTTTTTCTGCTTAAGGTGACATCTTTGAACTCTAACAACACAGCACTGACTCTTCTTGTAATGGTTTTCATCAGCGCGTCTGCCCTTATACTCTCACCAAACACACTTGAGAACTGTAACTCCGTCAAGCACTTTCTGTCCTGAAGCTTTTACCAGTATCTGCTGTCTTTTGTAATTATGCATCCTAGCTAAGGCACAGAAGACTGAATGAATGCAAGGATTCATTAACTCTTTGAATTTGTTAAATACTAACAGTTAACCATTAGAAGTGGTTCAATGATGTAAGAGTCACACTGCTTCAACTTTTTCTTTGTTGTAGTTTTTAAATTGTCAATTTTTAGCTATTTGACAGATTAAAAGCAAAAGAATCATGCCATACTTAGTCCTGGAGTTCAAGTCTAAATGTTTATGTGAAAATTATTGTAGTAAACTTTTAATATGGCAAAGCAACCTTAAGCTCTATTTTAGCCAAATGAAACATAATCTGAGATTATATTAGAACATTTCCCTTGTCTTCAAACTGTTTGGTGTAACAGAATATTGATATGCAGCTTGGTGGGTCTCACCAGTTAATGCACATTCTCCCCTCCTTCCCCCAATAATATGTATACTGAAAAATGTGCATTTGTCTGAGGAATTATTTTGTTTGCTACCACTTAATGAATCTCAAAATTTTGAGTAATGTACCTCAGTCTAATCAGACTTTTTATGACCTTTATAACTACATTTAAAACCCTTAATTCCTATTTCTGGGTGTTTGCGAGCCTGATTGCTATCATGAAGTAAAAATTTATTACTCTAGTATTCACTAGCTAAATAAACATAGTTCTTGTTTAGCAAGCATATATTGTTCCCAACTCCTTTCTCCGGCTTTTGCGGTGTCCTGGCATCCTTAAAATATTTGAAAATATGGCCTTGATCCATGGATTAAATCAGTATCTAAGTGAATGTGTTGATGTTTTATTGATCAGATCTATATAAATGGGAATACAGCATATATCTGGGTATTCTTATAGTTATCTTTTTAACATCTTATTTTTTTCATTAATGACATATCAACGTTAATTTTGTATCTTGAAACAAATTGATTTTGTATAATTAAACGTGTCAAGGATTTGTATTACCTGATTTGATGGCATATGGTTATGAAATAATGTGCTGCCCCTTATATTACGGTTCCAAAAGGAGAAAGCTATGTAGAAAGATACATTAAGGAAGGTAATAGCAATATAGTAGATTTGAATGCCTTGATGTTTTGCATTGCTCCACTTATGTTTACATCATGTTTAGAAATGTTTTCATTACTATGGTCTTTGGTCACTTCAACTCAAAAATTTAGTGACAGACATTTCTTTGAGGCTTTCATTTATATGATTTTTTTTGTACAATATTTTCTTAAAATGTACAAATACTGTATTCAGGTGAAAAAAATACAGTATTTGTAGATAAATTGTAGTGACTTCACAGTGCTTCTTCGGTAGTCCCAGCATAGTTAATCAGTGTTTACTGAAGGGAACATCAAAATATTAATAGTGTATTACAAAAATCAAGACTTTCTTAAAGGAAAATTGCACCCAGTTTACCTTTTTCAGAGTAAGCCATGAAATCTTGTAAGATATCTCTTAACTATTTATAATGAAAATTGGTGTTTGGGTGTAGTCCCCGCAGCAGTGTTCCACGTCCCTTGGGTTATATAGGTGGGACGGGTCAGAGAGGACCATTGTCACTCTGAAGGTCCTGTGGGAGAAAACTGTGCAGGAGTGACCTGTAGAAAGGCTCTGAGTCCTCTGAGCTGCTCTTTTTCTTGGTGCTTTATTAGCAACTCTGAATATTTTTTATAAAACTAGTTGTTACATTATTCACAGATTGGAACTTGTTTAATTTACAGTAGGTTTCTGTGAAAGAAACGTCACAGAACACTCAGCAGGCAGGCTGATTGCAATAGCAGACTCAGAAGTGTCACCTGTAATTCTACTCGTGGTGAGGAGTTCCTCCCAGTGCCTTTAACCTGGATTTCTAATATTAAGTGAAATGGGTGCAGCATTCCTTTGGGAAAAACAAAAACAAAACTTTTCAATCGAATTTTTCCCCCCCTCATTTAAGTTTTCTTCAGAGTAACTACTTTCTCTCCCTTCTTGGTCTGTCAATGTACAGCAGAATATTTTTCCTCTTAAGTGAAAGGATCGCAGGTTGTCTCATTAGCACAAGGAATGGGAGGTTTCTTAACTCCCGTGACCCAGAAGGGTGAGAAATTGGGCTCTTCAACAGGAGACTGACCCGGTGTTTTGAGCAATCACAGACTGAGACATTATTGGCCCAGTAAACTCCTTGCCTAATGTTTTTCCAAGATCTGGTTTGAATGTTTCTTAATTAAAGTTTGTCTTATATGGGTGTTTTATTTTGAAAGGTATTATATAGTTTGTATATTTAACAGTAAGGGGGAAAATGTAACCAAAATTAGTATTCTTTCTCTATACATATTGGTACTTGAAGATTCCTTTCAGAAGAAACCCCAGCCTTTTTCTGAGTTCAGTCCTCGTTTTAACTTAAGTGATCTTTTTAATTCTGAAGCTGTGTTCTTTTTGAATACCATGCATGGGGGTTAAAGCTGATGTTAAAACAGTTTGCAATAAAAAAAAAAAAAGAATCAGCTTAAGTCATTTAATCATTTCAAGTGCATTCTGCATCCTATAAAGATAAGTTTGAGAAATTTAAGAGAATTGTGTTTCATTAAGTTTTGCATATCTTTTGTTATGCCATGTAAATTCCCTTTTTTTCATATGATTAAAGAAAGGTTATGATAAAATGATTAGTTCATTTACATTCACTTGTAGCAATTACATGAGAATTTGAATTTTGTCGTGTTTGGGTTTGTTCATTCCTGTGAATGATGGTACAGTTAGGTGAGATTTTCTGTTATGGTACCCAAACTCACCATTTGGTCCTCTTAATCTTTGAGGGTTTCAATAAAAATTGTTCACTCACATCTGTGTTCTTTCCATTTTATCTATAAATATGCATTGCCTTCCAGAAAAATTTTAACATTTTTGCCAACTCTGTTATGAATTTCCTGATTGACATATTTCTCAAGTACAAGTAGATTATATCACTTGATTTAGTTGGCCATTTGAAATTAAGTAGGGGAATTAAAGAGAGGAGGAAGGCTAACAGTTTATCCAATCTTTATCCATTCCAGTGCACTTATTGAATTACATACCATTAATACTAAACTTAGAGCAAAAGAGAAAGAGGTTTATTTAATGGGAGGAAGTCTTGGCACCAGCTGTCTAATGACCGTAATCTCCCATTCTTGGGACCAGGGAATGCTTTTTAATAGTGTGTACATTATCCTTTGGGCTGGTTACAGCTTATGGAGGTAGCGGGGGTAGTGACTCTTGAATGGTGTGTTGGTAATCATTGCTGGGCTCTGTAAAGCACTTGATCAGATGGGGGAAACCAAAGTTTAGTTTTGTGTTGCATACAAGACAGCCTGCGATCAGGACATTGTTTTACAGACACCCCGGGTGTCCACACTGTGGCATCACTGGAAGCCACCTTCTTACTGTTCATCTCCTAAGGAGAAGGTTTGCCTCACTTCAGCAGCTTATATTTGAGGCTGCTTGCTTCTGGTTGGGACTCTTACTGGCTTGGTTTTATCTTCGTGACATTAGATTCAGTAATTCTAGCCTAGGAACTAAAATAATCTTGCAGTTAGAAGTTAAGGGACCTAAGTTGTTTGCTTTCTTAGAACAGTTGACCCATGAACAACACAGGTTTGAACTACATGGGTCCACTTGTACATGGACTTTTTTTAGTAGTAAATAGGAGTGACTGCACAGTTAGGTTGACTCAAGAGTCACTAGTACTTGTCATTGTCTGGACTAGTACTAGTCATGGACAAGTACTGGCACTAGTACTTGTCATGGACTCAGGAGTCAGTAGTACTTGTCATTTCCTAATCTTGACATGTAATCTTTCCCCATCTCTCTTGGTGCAATAATAGTGAGGAGCAGAACTCCCCCGTAAATCACCCACAGATAGGATAGTTTAAATACAGTTTATTTATAAACATTGCACTAAATTCAGAACGTGTGTAGTCCATAACTAGAGTTACTAGTACAACACTGGAACTAATTATAAAAGTTGTTATAAAATGTAGTGTCCAAGTAATATGTGAGTTCAGACTTGATAGCACTGTGGGTGGGGCTTCCATATCCCTTCCTGCTACCCTGGGCCCTTCCAAAGAATACCCATTATGTAACACACTCAGAAGTGAGCTGCTGAAATGTCATTTTGAAACATCGTTGGCTACTTCTGACATGTTTGTAACCAGAGTAGAATTATTGTATGGAGGAGGATCTTAGAATTGGAAATTAGAAAGTCAGACTTAAACAGTTACTCCTTTTTTCCCCCCCTCAGGAAATTTACCCATTTCATGGATAGGTTGCAGTTGCTCTACATTTTACCCTATTAATGTAGAAAATACTGAAATAGAAGCTGCTTTGTAAAATGAAAGACAAGACATTGTATCCAAAGATAAACTGTTTTACACAATGGTCCCTTTTCCCTTAGTATTAAATTTTCAATATCTATTTCTTTTTGTTAAAATGATTATTTTACACACTCCTTAAGTATATCTGCAAACGTAGCTCAGTAATTCTCATACTCTTTGTAGAGGCTTGTAATAGGAAGCTCACACGATTCCTTCTAACTGGTAGACTGACCTTGACTCTGAACAGATCACTGTTGTCAGTGCAGTTGGCATAAAATGCATCTTAGCTTCTTTGCAGTTCAGAATTTTTACAACTTTATGATTTAAATCACTTTCTAAGCTTGACTTACTCCGGCAGTGAGTGTTCATTTAAAAGTGAGTCTGGAAACCAGTAAAATTTGTGCTAGTTATCTTTTGTTTATTTCAAAATATAGGTACTGAAAACCTCAAATTATATTTGATTAATTGTCTCTGATAAAATACAACCACTGCTTCACTTCAGTGAGTCTTGAAGTCTAGTGATTCAAACCTTCATCTTTTCCACAGTGTTTGTATAAAGCAAGAGAATATGTATCCTAAAGAAATCCAGTCAATTTTTTTATTCTGCCATTTTGCATTAATCCTTTTCTGTTTTCACACAGACTTTTCTAGAACAGTGAGACCCGGATTCAATCCCTGGGTCAGGAAGATCTCCTGGAGAAGGGCATGGCAACCCACTCCAGTATTCTTGCCTTGAAAAATCCCATGGACAGAGAGAGGAGCCTGGTGGACTACAGTCCATGGGGTCACAGAGAGTCGCCATGACTGAGCAACTTTGCTTTCACTTTCACTTTTCACAGAACAACTGAGAAAAATGATACAGGGAGTTTCCGTCTACTCTGCATCCAGCTTCCTTTCTTGTTAACATCTGCCATTAGTCTGGTACATATGTTGTAATCAGTGAGTTGGTATTATTCTGTTATTATTTTTTTTCTGATTTTTGTGTGTTTTTACCGAATGTCCTTATTCTGGTTCAGGGTGCCATCAAGGATAGATATCACATTACTTACAGTTGTCATGTCTCTTTAGATTCCTCTTGACCAAGATGGTTTCTTTGAAAAATCCCATGGACGAGAGAGGAGCCTGGTGGACTACAGTCCATGGGGTCACAGAGAGTCGCCATGACTGAGCAACTTTGCTTTCACTTTCACTTTTCACAGAACAACTGAGAAAAATGATACAGGGAGTTTCCGTCTACTCTGCATCCAGCTTCCTTTCTTGTTAACATCTGCCATTAGTCTGGTACATATGTTGTAATCAGTGAGTTGGTATTATTCTGTTATTATTTTTTTTCTGATTTTTGTGTGTTTTTACCGAATGTCCTTATTCTGGTTCAGGGTGCCATCAAGGATAGATATCACATTACTTACAGTTGTCATGTCTCTTTAGATTCCTCTTGACCAAGATGGTTTCTCACACTGGGTTTTGATGACCTTGATAGTACCGAGAGGAATTGGTCAAATATTTTGTAAAGTTCTTTGGCACTTAGTCTTTCTTATGATTAGACTGGAGTTACAGCTTTTTGGGAGGAAGACCACACATGGGTAAAGCTGCCATTTCTACCACATCATGTCAAGGACACATACCACCGACACCTGTTGGTTGACTGACTACTTGGCTGTGGTAGTGTCAGATTTCTCAAGTCACTCTTTGTCCCTCCTTTCCACACGGCTCTGGAAGGAAGTCACAGTCCATGCTTGAGTAGACAGTACACTCTTCTTTCATCCTTGTGTTTATAAAGAGGAATGCAGGAATCTTCCTACTACCTAGGCTCATCCTGGCAAGCTCGTGTGTCCTTTTGACTTTTTTAAATTGGAGGACAATTGCTTTACAGTCTTATGTTGGTTTCTACCATACAAAAGCGTGAATCAGCTGTAAGTATACATATATCCCCTCCATCTTGCCCCTCCCACCCCACTCTAGGTCATCGCAGAGCACCCTGCTGAGCTCCGTGTGCTATACAGCAGCTTCCCCATGTATTTCACACATGACCGTGTATATATGTCAACGCTACTCTCCTTTTATCTCTTTAGAGCTACCCTCCCCTCCCTCTTTTTCTTTCTTCATTTCTCAACAGTTAGTTGTATTTTGGAGAATTCTAATAGAGATAGATACCTCCTCCCTGAATGGATTCTAATTGTGTGTATAAAGGTGCAGAGGTTTTAATAAAGGGATTGAAGGTGTATTAATAGGGAAAATTTAGATGGTGGCTGATTATATTGGTCTTATGTATGAGAACGGATAGTCATTCAAATTTGCCTGGATTGAAAAGCCACAGGTAGGAGTTAAAACAGAATATTATGGTTAGAATGATGTACTCCTTTTAAAGAAAGTGATTTAAATAGTTCGGCATCCTTTTTGATGGAATGGTTTTGAAATATTTCTGGCTCTGCTGCATATTCTTGCCAAGGGCATATACTTTGGAGGCTGATAAACCTGTACTGGAATCTGGGTACACTAAGCTCCGAGCCTAGATTTCCTCATCAGTTAAAAAAATAAAGAGATGAGTATTAGTCACTCAATTATGTGTGACTCTTTGTGACCCCATGAACTATAGCCCGCCAGGCTCATCTGTCCATGGAATTCTCTAAGAATACTGAAGTGGATAGGGAGCCATTTCCTTCTCCAGGGGATCTTCCTAACCCAGGGATAGAACCCAAGTCTCCTGCATTGCAGGCAGATTCTTTACTGTCTGAGCCACCAGGGAAGCCTCAAAAGGAGTGAGAATGGAGCCTATTTCAGAAGGATTAAATAAAGCGGTGAGCACAACCTCTGGGTCTGTGGCAAGACTTTTAAGTGTTAACTTGCTCTTTTGTTTCATATGGAAAATTTAGGATTTATTGATAACCACTGGACATTTCTTAGGATGATCTTCACTGCTCAGATGCAGTAGAAAGTTTGATTATTTTCAGTTCATAGTGTTATATGATTGAGATCCTGAGAACAGGCACTGCCTGTCTAAAGCTTAGTCAAATTGTTATTTATCTTTGTTTTTTGCAATTTTGGGTTTTCAATGACTGTCAGCCATTGTTTCTCAAAGTAACTAAACTGCAACAATAGTTAGTTAATCCTTCCAAAGCAGAGCAGACAGCAAAACTGAAGGGAAATTAGACTAACGGAGAGCAAATGGGGGAATAACAAGAATATCTATAAGCAATATAAGGAAATAAAGCCAAAAATGAAAATGAGATCAAGAAATTTTGCTGTAACTAAGACCTGGTACTGCTAAGTAAATGTGTGTGCTTAGTCACTCAGTCCTATCCAACTCTGCAACCCACTGGACTGGAGCTGCCAGGCTCCACTGTCCATGAAGTTTTTCAGGCAAGAATACTGGAGTGGATGCCGTTTCCTTCTCCAGGATCTTAGTGACCCAGGGATTGAACTCGCATCTCTTGTGTCTCTTGTGATGAGGCAATAAATAAATACTTTAAAAAAAAAATTTTATGCTTTGCCTGTTACAAATGCCACTTGATATCCATGCCACTTAAGTATGTTAGTGAATTATAAGAGCTTCACAATGAATATTTAGTAACAATTCAAAATGGAAACACTAATGTGGATGTATTACCTCCTTATGGCATTGGTAACATTGTACAGCTTTAGAAGGAAGAGGTATTTGACACATAGTAGTTCTAGCTACTCTAGTACATATTCAAGATTATATCTTGAGGTAAAAAGTTGACAAAGCTTTATCATAATATTGTTGCATGCTAATATTAAGCTATCGTCTCCAGTATATTAAACTTACCCTGCTTGGGCTGTCAGCAGTAACTGACTTTGTTAGATCACAGTTAATACTTGTATCTCAGAGCTGTTTTCCAGTTTGCCCTTGTACATACGCTTATCAATATCATTTGTGGTTTTTTTCTAAGCTTGCTTATTCCAGTTGTACTTATTTCTTTCATTATGACATTTAAATATGTAAACTGATAAAATGTGACTGAAAGAAAGAGAGTTGTTGCTTTGAAAACTAAATGCACTGCTTTGGAAATACTTGATAAAAGGGAATTGTCTACTTAGGTGTAGATCAGTCCAGTTCAGTTCAGTTCAGTTCAGTTCAGTAGCTCAGTCGTGTCCAACTTTGCGACCCCATGTATCACAGCACACCAGGCCTCCCTGTCCATCACCAACTCCCGGAGTTCACTCAGATTTATGTCCATTGAGTCAGTAATGCCATCCAGCCATCTCATCCTCTGTCGTCCCCTTCTCTTGCCCCCAATCCTTCCCAGCGTCAAAGTCTTTTCCAATGAGTCAACTCTTCGCATGAGGTGGCCAAAGTACCGGAGTTTCAGCTTTAGCATCATTCCTTCCAAAGAAATCCCAGGGCTGATTTCTTTCAAAACGGACTGGTTGGATCTCCTTGCAGTCCAAGAGACTCTCAAGAGTCTTCTTCAACACCACAGTTCAAAAGTATCAATGCTTCGGCGCTCAGCCTTCTTCACAGTCCAACTCTCACATCCATACATGACCACAGGAAAAACCACAGCCTTGACTAGACAGACCTTCGTCGGCAAACTAATATCTCTGTTTTTGAATATGCTATCTAGGTCGGTCATAACTTTCCTTCCAAGGAGTAAGCGTCTTTTAATTTCATGGCTGCAGTCACCATCTGCAGTGATTTTGGAGCCCCCCAAAATAAAGTCTGACACTGTTTCCACTGTTTCCCCATCTATTTGCCATGAAGTGATGGGATAAGATGCCATGATCTTCATTTTCTGAATGTTGAGCTTTAAGCCAACTTTTTCACTACCCTCTTTCACTTTCATCAAAAGGCTTTTGAGTTCCTCCACTTTCTGCCATAATGGTGGTGTCATCTGCATATCTGAGGTTATTGATATTTCTCTTGGCCATCTTGATTCCAGCTTGTGTTTCTTCCAGTCCAGTGTTTCTCATGATGTACTCTGCATAGAAGTTAAATAAGCAGGGAGACAATATACAGCCTCGACGGACTCCTTTTCCTATTTGGAACCAGTCTGTTGTTCCATGTCCAGTTTGAACTGTTGCTTCCTGACCTGCATACAGGTTTCTCAAGAGGCATGTCAGGTGGTCTGGTATTCCCATCTCTCTCAGAATTTTCCACAGTTTATTGTGATCCACACAGTCAAAGGCTTTGGCATAGTCTATAAAGCAGAAATAGATGTTTTTCTGGAACTCTTGCTTTTTCCATGATCCAGCAGATGTTGGCAATTTGATCTCTGTTTCATCTGCCTTTTCTAAAACCAGCTTGAACATCAAGTGTAGATCAAAAATGGTAAAAACTTGGCAGGAAACTCATTAAAATGTAGAAGTTTACCTGTAGTTTGCAAGTGTATTTTCAGTTTTCACTCCATTGGGAAATTTTAGATGGTGCCTTAGAAGTGAGGTGTGGTTCATAGAAAAATGACATGATTCCTATTTGAAGAACTCTTGGATTTAAATCAGATCCTTGTGGGATCCTACTTCTGAGATCAGGAACTGAATCCAGGCCCTTGGCAGTGAAAGTACAGAGTCCTAACCAGTGGACCATCAGGGAATTCTCTGTGTATTTGTTTGAAATTACAGTGTGCAAGGTTTGTTTGTATCAGTTTTGAATCCACTCCTTAAATGATATATCTTTCATTATTTAATACTTTATTTGAGAAGTTTTGACCTAAATTATCCTTTTTAAAGTCCCAAACCTTCTTTCCCTCTGTATTAAATATCTTAACATGACTGCCTGTGTCCATATGTAATGATAACTTGGTAGGACATCTTTGCAAATAAATGTAATAAAGACAAGTATTCATACTCCTTGGAAAATATAATGTGCCAGCACTTACATATTTATTTCAAATATCTAAACTATGAGCAATGTTTTCTGTGTGTAATGTTGGAGAGAAGAAATGTACCCACTAACAATTTCTTGTATCTAAATTTAAAGCCAACTGAAACCATGTCAAGTCTTGAGTCAAACGATTCCTCTTTTGGAAAGGCACATGTTTCCTTTCTCAGAGTTTATGTAAATTGATGGTTTTCCCCGTTACTCCTTTAGTAAGATGAGGGGGTGGGAAGGCCTGAGAAAGAAGTTAGATATTCAATACCTATCTTGGAGTTGTATGTAGCCTTGGCTTGATTCTTTGTTTTGGTTCTTTTCTTTCTTTTCCCCCAAATTTCTTCAGGTTTCCAGGCAGTAGTTGAAAGGTCAAAGAAAAACCAAAGGAATGAATATCAATAGTGTATATATGTATGTGAGTGTGTGTGAAAAAATATTGAACAGCTTTCTGAGAAAGGTTCAAATGTAAAAAGACATTACTGCGAGTTTCATTCTCATAGACAGAGCCTCTTCTTCCCCTTCAGCTCTTGTGTATCATTTGATGTAGAAACATCCACTCCTTTTAAGGAAAGCCTCTGATCTTTTGTCATTGTAGATCTGCTTTTACAGCATTTAGGAGTGTCACACAGGACCAATGGTAGACAAATTACTGCCTTGGAAGTGGTTCATGGATGGTTGTGAGTCTTGGATCTACTGTCCTAGTATCTAGTCTTAATGCAACTCCCACTATGATCACCAATCACTGTCCTATCGTAATGTTTACATCATATTTATAGTACAATATAATATTAATAACCTCAAATTTACTAACAGGTTGAGCCACAGTTCTCAAACTTTTCTGTTACCCTGAAATGACTGAGGAACCCCAAAAGCTTTTGTTCCGATGGGTTTTATCAATAGTCACCATACTGGAAACTAAAACGGAAAAATTCTGAAGGGCTTAATGTTACATTTAGTAGCAGCTGGATTTCCATCGTTCTTGTGTTCAAGCTGTCGCAGTATCCCTTGTCATGTAATTCTCTGGGAAACTGGACTGTACACTCAGGAGAAAATAAGAGGGAAGAGTCCTGGTATGATTATGAGTATAAACTTGGCCCTGTGGATGCCCCCTGGGAACCAATGTTTTGGGGACACTTGATGGACAGTGTGTTGTTCACGGTGTGAATAGCTGTGTGAATAGCTGTCCTTAGATCATGTCATGTGTGAATAGCTGTCCTTAGATCTGTCAGGTCCTGTTGGATAACTCCACCATTCATGGGTACACAACCCCCGACCTTTCTAGAGAAACACCCTAGTTTTTGTCCTTCTTGATCTGCCAACATAGAGTCCAACAGGCTTCTCAGTTAATATTTTCATTACAAGGGACCAATTATTCAGAGATTTTAATTACCCCTGACTTTTTTCCTTTCACTTTGTATCATTTCCACACCTTATCTGCTGCTTTATTGCCTATAGAAGTACGAATGTGAATGATTTGATGCTCAAATTAGTTTTTTTAAAAAATATATTTATTTATTTGGCCATGCCAGGTCTTAGTTGCCTCGCTCAGATCTTTAGTTGCGACATGTGGTATCTAGTTCCCTGACCAGGGATTGAACCTGGTCCCCTTGCATTGGGAGCATGGGGTCTTAGCCACTGGACCACCAGGGAAGTCCCTCAAATTAGTTTTGACTTGTGTTCATTATTTGTCAGGGATTTGTTTTGGGGGATATCTGCTCGGGGATGTTTGCTTTCATCCTTGGTCTTCCTTGCCTCTCCTAACCCCACTCAGCACCCTTTCACTTCCTTTTTCCTCTGCTCTCCTTTTCACACCACCATTTAGCATACAAAGCTCCAAGCAAAGGTGGTGGGAACAAAAGCCTGGGCTGTGCGGAGTAGGCAGGGTTCCTCTTCTCCATTCGCCCCAACTCCACTTCTCTCCTGATCAAGTCGGCTCTCCTGCTTCCATTGTTAACCAGCCCAGACTCCCCTCCAGCCTCAGCTCACTCCCCTTCTCTCTGCCGTGTCCCCATCCTCCAGCCACCCTGACTTTCTTTCACTCCACATACTGTAGATTCACTCCCACTTTCAGGGTCTTCTGTCATCGGCTTGGATTAGATATTTGCTTTCTTCTCCAGTGTTCTTGCCTGGAGAATCCCAGGGACAGGGGAGCCTCACTGGTGAGCTCCATGGGGTCGCACAGAGTCAGACACAACTGAAGCGACTTAGCATCAGCATCAGCAGAGACTCTGCTAGGATAACTTCCTCAGAGAGGATGTCCTGAGGGGGATTCAAGAGGGAGGGGACACAGGTACAGCAAATGCAGATTTATGTCACAATATTAGAAAGTCATTATCCTCTAATTAAGCACACACACACATATATATATATAAAGTGAAACTGAAAGTTGCTCAGTCATGTCCGACTCTTTGTGACCCCATGGACTGTACTGCAACCCCTTGGACTATATACAGTCCATGGAATTCTCCAGGCCAGAATACTGGAGTGGGTAGCCTTTCCCTTCTCCAAAGGATCTTCCCAACCCAGGGATCAAAGCCAGGATATATATGAGGGAGAGAGAGACCAGATGTCCCTAGTCACCATAGCTGAAACAGTTACCCTACCACTCCATTCTCTTACCTCTATTTTCTTCACAGAACTTCTCCAGAAGTGTTTGTGTTTGTTCTTATCTTTGTAAACTGTGAGATTAGGAGGGAAGGGACTTCCCTGGTATGTAAACTGCTCTGAAGCTCCCAGTTGAATGAGTCATCGGCACCTCGGGCCGCTCCAGGGTTGGGATGGAGACTTTGCTGTCGATGTTTCGATGGTGGCCTTTGCTGATTGAGATCCAGACGTCAGTCTATAAACTGGCGGTGAGTGGGGCAGGAAAAAGTTGCTGCTGCTCATTATTGTTTGAAAAAAAGCCATGTGACTTTCATTTTTCTCACCAAGGGGCACGTTCACCACCTGCCAATATCTCCATTTCACTGCAAGTATTCTATTTGGCTGCTCTTTTGAAATCTGCCAGCTTCCCTCCCATTTTTCTTCCCTCATTTCCTCCTGATCTCAATGAGGCATCAGTGAGCGGTGGCATGAAGCAAGATCATAATTCCCTGCCTAGAAATTGAACCTGGATAACCTGAGTGAAAACCAGGAATCCTAAACACCAGACCAGCAGGGCTAGAGGCTAGAATCTCTTTTTCCCTGGATCTTTGCCCCCATTGAAAGATCCCGGGGGCAGAAACTAAATGCAGGTTCAGAGTTTATTATTAGAGATGCAGCACAACAAGAAGTGGGAGAGCACAGAGACAAATGGTATGTTCAGTTAAGGCAGAAGCAAGGAAGAGGTGAACACTCGCAGAGAAGGAGCGGAGGAACTCAACAAAGAGAAAGTTAAGTCATTTACACAGGGCAGTTCTTCCGGGTCTTTGTTTACCTTTAACCAATTTTCTGGTTTCTTTTTCCACATCTGACCTATCCTGGGACCCTCCCCTGGGTACTCACACACCCCTCAGCCAAGATGGATCTTGAAGTTAAGGCTTGCGAGCAAGACTCATTATGGCTGGTATTACTCCCTGACTTTTGACCCCTAGGAGCCTTTCTGTGCATGTGTAGTGTCTCATGTCCCCAAAGAGGGGGGAATGGAGATCCTTTAATCCTTTACTCAGAGTTTTGCCCTTCTTTGTTCTTGCCATGACTATTACCTTAAGAATTTTGCAAGAGACAAAGACTGGCAATTTACCCTGTTTCTATTGTTACTTCCATTTCAGAGGGCAAACAGGAGGGTGCTTGTAAATGCCTTAACTGGAGCCCACCTCTCTCTCTCTCAAGAAATGCTAGCAGTAGTATCTGATCTGAAGGCCACTTCTTCATGGCCCGTGAAACGCAAACAGGGGGCCAGTCTTAAATGTCTAACCTGGAGCCCCTCTGTCTCCTACCTCACTCCCACTCTCTCTCCCTCTTTCCACCTCCTTCCTTCCTACCTTCCTCTCTTTTTTCCTTTTTCCGCAAATTGCCTTTGATTGTCATTTAAACTGAACCATCTCTGGGTCAGATAAAGGGGGGGAATAGAGTGTGATGGGCCTGCAATGGTTTTGCTTGCTGGAAAAGACTTGTGAGGCCACTGAATCACATCTTTCAATTTCTAGTGGAAGAAACAGGCTGCAGGCTGTGACTTTCCCAGGGTCCCCGTGAGTCACAGAATGAGGACTTCAAAGCCCAGATTTTCTAGCTCCCAGTTCAAAGCCAAAGGCTTCTAAATCTGTGCCCAAGCTTTCTCCTTAGTTGTTGACGGACCAAGCAATTAAGTGTCTTCTCGTTGGTAAAGTGAGAAATAGCCCCGCTCAGACTTGTTCGGAGCGTCCAGTGAGGATGCGCCGAGGGGCACCCTGCCGGCAGCCTCCCGGGCGTACCAGCCCCGGCTCTGCCCCTGTCCTGTGCCCTGCGTCCTGGCGCCTCAAGTGGAAGAACCTGTTCTGTTCCTAATTGGCCTAGTGTTTGTTCCTTTCTCTGCATTCCAACCTTAGTCTTCCACATCCTTTTCCAAGCCCTAGGCTTTTCAGCTCTCACTGGACCAGTGTGGCCTAGACAAGTGAATCATTAAGAGTTGTCTTTTTAAAAATGTGCCTAAATTTTCAGAGATCGAGGTTTATTGGAGCGCATGTAGCACTTTTCACTTCAGAAATGCAGCCATTTCTTTTGTTGTTGTTGCTTAGTAGCTAAGTCGTGTCTGACTCCATGGAGTATAGCCCACAAGGCTCTCCTCTCTATGGGGATTCTCCAGGCAAGAAAATTGGAGTGGGTTGCCATTTCCTGCTCCAGGGGATCTTCCCAACCCACGGATCCAACCTGTGTCTCCTACTTTGACAGCTGGATTCCTAACTGCTGAGCCACCAGGGAAGCCCAGTCACTTCTTTAAGTTACCCTAATGCCTCTACTGTGTAGAAAACTGTCCCACCATCAATCATCCTTATTCATGATACAGGAGTGGGCTTCCCAGGTGGCGCTAGTGGAAAAGGAATCCACCTGTCAATACAGGAGACAGGATACAGGAGTGATGCTTCCAGTTTTAGATGAAGTAATTAAGGATTTTATCAACTGACTTCTATACTACCCAGCTTCGTGTGATTTGTAATTGAATAAAACAAACAAAAAAATTAAATTACATAAAACGACAGCAGAGGGAGCTATTGAGGTTTGATTACATTCTCCACTGCCCTGGCTGAGGTTTTTCTTTATCACATTTCGACTTAGACTTTCTCAGTTTTCTCAGTTGTCAACAGGCAGGGCATGTTTTATTATATTGGAAGAGAATATATGCACTGTGAAGGATTACAAAAAATGAGTTTTGTTTTGTTGTTTTAAATCTGGTCCCCTTTCCGTCCCTTTATCTTTCCCCAATCACCTATTAAGGTAGTTGGTATAAGAAAAGTCATAATTTGACGGCAGTGATTTTAGAAATGAAGCTCCTCTGTTGGGCTAAATCTGGGTCAGCAGGATTAGCTGTTCCACAAGCCACTGTCCCAACGAGTGTTTCTGCCTGGCTTCGTGGAAACTGATCTGGGCTCTCAAAGTCGTATGGTGATCGCCTGCATTGATGCGAGCACTATCTCCACCCTGCTTCAATCATATATGGTGGAACATGAGACCTGAAGGTGCTGAAATTCGCAGCATTTTGTGGAAAAACCCTCATGATGAGGGAAGGCTGCCCTGGATGATGCATGCTATGTGTGTGTGTGCATGTGTGGGTGCTGTGTGGGTGCTGTGTGCGTGTGTGGGTCCTGTGTGCGTGTGTGCGCGCTGTGTGCATGTGTGCGTGCTGTGTGCATGTGTGGGTGCTGTGTGCGTGTGGGTGCTGTGTGCGTGTGTGGGTGCTGTGTGTGTGTGTGGGTGCTGTGTGCGTGTGTGCGTGCTGTGTGTGTGTGGGTGCTGTGTGTGTGTGTGCATGCTGTGTGCGTGTGGGGTGCTGTGTGTGTGGGGGTGCTGTGTG
>SJYC01092132.1:0-63959 GCA_006408675.1 Madoqua kirkii | reverse complement strand
CTGGGTAAAATCAAGATCTGGACTTTGCCTGCCGTGTGATATTGGGCATGATATGTAACCCCCTTTATCCTGAGTTTCTTCACCATGAAAGTGGGGACCCTGATGCCATATTGCAAGATTGTTGTGAGGGGCAGAGTGAATTTCTGCCAAGACTCAGCCAATGACAGGCAGATATCTGTGGTCAATAAGATGTCACAGGTATTTTTTTAGAGAATGGAAACTATCCATTCTCATAGCCTTGATGCTTTGTAGAATAAATGTAGTAATGGTTTTTATACAGGATCTTCTGCTGGTGTGGCGTCATTCTTTAGACTTCTGTATCGAATTGTACCTGTGCTATGTCTCATTCACTTTAAGCTGTGCTCCCAGCTAGCTATGTGGATGAAGAGTCTTGAGTGTGGCTTAATACCAAAGCTTGTGCAATGGTCCTTTAGTGGCCTTCCTCCAAGGCGAATCCAGTGGTGACATCCAGGCACTGTATTAGGAAGAGCACAGTTATAAGAAATTCAGACTGAAAATTTGGCTTCTTGGTGGTTTCTACTGCCGATGCTGTGGGTCTTGTCTGGCCAGCGTGGAGCAGAGAAGAGCAGTTTATGTTACAGAGATTGTGGGTAGTCCCACGGCTCTAACAGTGCCGCCCCATCTCATGCATGACCTCTCTTTAAAGCCACTTCCCCTCGCTGCTTTTTATGATACTTTATTTTGAAATGTTAAGTCACATTTGTCCTATGGCAGCACCTTCTCAATGAAAATTTTCGAATGAATGAATGAATCCATGAGTTTGCCCAAGTCTGATGACTTCCCCAAACGTCTGCTTTTATGTCATTTTGTTTAATGAGATATAATTAAATCCTGTCTCCTGCTTCTTGGGTAGCATTTAGAATGCAAGAACCACAGATCAACTCAATTTTTCCATAAAGATGTAAATGCTACTGGCAGAGTTCACTTACTTAAGAGATGTTTCTGGAAACTGGTCCTGCGTGAATGTGATGAGTGGTGCATGCAGGTGAGTGAAATATGTGTCAGAAATAGATCTGATAAAAATTCAGTGCAGCTGTCTCCTTTAGTTCCTTTCAGCAAGGAGCTGGAAGTGTGCTTGGTTTGAGCTTTGTTTCTTTTGACACTTTGTTTTTTATCAGCAACAAGAGATGTGTTGTTTTATCTTCTGTTTTTAATCTGTTTTAAACTTATCCTACCATCCCCCACACCAAGAACAAATTAAGATCTCTTTTTTCTTAATAGCTAAGATTGTTATTCCAGGAAATGAATCGGTGAAAATGTCTCTGCATAAAATAGCAGTAGCAAAATCTATTCTTAATGAAATGCATTGTTCTAGCAAGATCCAGCAGCTCAACAAAGAGGTCAGATGATTTTCCCAGAGCACCATGGCCAAAACTTTTGCCAATCAAGTCAAGATGCCAGGTCACATACCTGGAAAGAGATACTAAAGCTCCTCTTCAATGAGCCTATTTGGGGAGAAAAAAAAATGACCACAGTTCCTCCATCATGCCCCTCATTAGGAGTTGGTGGTGGTCGTTTAATCACTAAATCCTGTCTGACTCTTGGGACCTCGTGGGCTGTAGCCTGCCAGGCTCCTCTGTCCATGGAATTCTCCAGGCAAGCATACTGGAGTGGGTTGCCATTCCCTTCTCCAGGGGATCTTCCTGACCCAGGGATCAAACCCACATCTCCTGCGTTGGCTTAAATCAGCAGAAGGCAGTGCAAGTGACACTTGCCTATGTGGATCCAAGCATTACGGTCTGGAAGCTTCCAGGTTTATATTTCTTTAAGCCCTGAGTTGCCATATAAAAAAAATCTGGCCACCCTGCTGGAGAGACCACATAATACTACATGGAGAGAAGGTCCAATCCATCCAAACATCCATGGGAAACCTCTAAATAATTTCAGTCTTGTTCCCCTCCTGATTGCGTGCACGCTCAGTCACTCAGTTGTGTCCGACTCTTTTGCAACCCCATGGACTGTGTAGCCCACCAGGCTTCCCTGTCCATGGGATTTCCCAGGCAAGAATACTGGAGTGGATTGCCCTACTCTAGGGATCTTCCTGACCCAGGTATTGAACCCATGTCTTTGGGTCTCCTGCATTGGCACGCGGATTCTTTACCACTGTGCCACCCGGGAAGACCTCCCCTGCTGATTACTGTCAACTTAAAAAATATTCACAGCCTAAAAGTTGAGAGTTATGTTTTATATAGAAGTTTTGTAACAAAGGTTAGGTAGTCTAAGCATCAAAAGATTATTGTTAATTAAAGAAAACCAGATATCCCAAGTCATGGAATTTTTAGTGTTCTTCTATGTATGGGAAAATGTTAGAGTCAGGGCTCACAGAAACCATTCCTTTCATAGGCATCTCAGCTGTTCTGGACCAGTGTCCTGCGTTTTATTTATTTATTTATTTTTCACATCCTGAGCTCCCTTGGGGCTCACCTTAGGGAGTGACTGCAGTCTGAGGGCTGGCATTCTCCTTCCTAAGTGCCTTCAGAGCTCACCAGCTCACCATCCATGTGGCAGCAACTGCTGACAACTGTGACATTCTTGTTTATGGATATGGCAGGAAATAGTCCATTTCTCCTTCAATCGATCACAGAAGTTTATGACTTAGGATTTGGCTTTGGGGTGGGTACAATCTGGAAGGGACTCAAGGGGATTATTGTTCCGTGGCCTGTGGGATCTTCCCGGGCCAGGGACTGAACCAGTGTCCTTTGCATTACAAGACTGATTCTCAACCCCCTGGACCACTAGGAAAGCCCCTGTTGTTCACTTTTGATTGGCAGTTTCACAGACTTGAAAAAATTAGCATAGACGTTTATTACACTTTGAAATTTCCATTTAGGCTTTATGCCAATGGTCAATTTATTGCCCGTCAACTCCCAATTCATCTTCCAATATCTACTATGTCATAATGGACAGGCTAACGTTAAACATTTTTCATTTATAGTGAGCATGATCTGTCTCTTATACACATCTAGATGTGTATAAGAGACAGCTGTGTGCGTGTGTGGGTGCTGTGTGTGTGTGTGTGTGCTGTGTGCGTGTGTGGGTGCTGTGTGCATGTGGGGGTCCTGTGTGCGTGTGTGCACGTTGTGTGCGTATGTGTGTGCTGTGTGCGTGTGTGCGCACTGTGTGCGTGTGTGCGTGCTGTGTGCGTGTGGGGGTGCTGTGTGCGTGTGGGGGTGCTGTGTGTGTGTGCTGTGTGCGTGTGTGCATGCTGTGTGTGTGTGCTGTGTGCATGTGTGGGTGCTGTGTGCGTGTGTTCATGCTGTGTGTGTGGGGAGGTGCTGTGTGCATGTGTGGGCGGTGTCTGCCATGAGTGGGTGCTGTGTGCATGTGTGGGTGACAGTTTGGGGAGGGAGGTAGAAAAAGTCTGTTTCAAGCCTTTCTTTCAGTCACACCCACGGGTGTGATCTATTTCTGGCCTCCATGGCTGTGGCCCCCTAACCGGACCTTCAGCTTCAGAGTTCTCCCTACTGCAAGCCTACTCTCTTCACTTCAGCCATTGTCTTCATTTTTTCAACACCACTCTGAATTCCTCTGCTAGGAAGTTCTCTTTGTCTACATAAGTGCACACAAAAAAAAAGGTGTGAGGGTGTGGGCATACTCCTTGCAGTATTGTTTGTAATAGCAAATTAAAGAATGGAAACAAACCTGTTGGTCTAAAAAGTAAATGGTGGAATTCCTTACTATGAAACTTTAGGTAGCGGTAGATGCTGATGCAAAAAGATGGTGAGATATTTTCTTAAAAACAAAACAAAACAAAAAAACTTCATGGCATATATGATCTGTACCAGGAGTTTTAAAATTTAACACACAACTAAAATAAGAGATCCATATATAATTTTAATACATAATTTAAGCATTTTTAAAAAGGGTTTTATAGCTAAAGATTTTGGAAGTATACATAAGGCATTCATAACAATGACTACTTCCGAAGTATGATGTTAACCTTGCTGGCTGAGGGGGAGAAAGAGGAGAGGTGTTGCTTTTTGTCTTATATCTTTCTTTGCTTTTCTAAAATGCAATTTTGTTGTGTCTTTATTTTATTATTATTATTATTATTGGAGTAAAATTGCTTTAAAATGTGTTAGTTTCAGATGTACAGAGAAGTGAATCAGCTATGCTTACATCCACTCTTCTTAAGAGTCCTTTCCCAAGGTCATTACAGAGTACTGAGTAGAGTTCCCTGTGCTATACATCCATGTGGGCTCAGTCATTTCAATTGTGCTTGACATTTTGCAACCGCTGTGGACGATAGCCCACCAGGCTCCTCTTGTTTGTGTGGGTGCTGTGTGTGTGTGTGCATGCTGTGTGTGTGGGGAGGTGCTGTGTGCATGTGTGGGCGGTGTCTGCCATGAGTGGGTGCTGTGTGCATGTGTGGGTGACAGTTTGGGGAGGGAGGTAGAAAAAGTCTGTTTCAAGCCTTTCTTTCAGTCACACCCACGGGTGTGATCTATTTCTGGCCTCCATGGCTGTGGTCCCTGCTGGTCCTGTGCCCCCTAACCGGACCTTCAGCTTCAGAGTTCTCCCTACTGCAAGCCTACTCCCTTCACTTCAGCCATTGTCTTCATTTTTTTCAACACCACTCTGAATTCCTCTCCTAGGAAGTTCTCTTTGTCTACATAAGTGCACAAAAAAAAAAGGTGTGAGGGTGTGGGCATATTCCTTGCAGTATTGTTTGTAATAGCAAATTAAAGAATGGAAACAAACCTGTTGGTCTAAAAAGTAAATGGTGGAATTCCTTACTATGAAACTTTAGGTAGCGGTAGATGCTGATGCAAGAAGATGGTGAGATATTTTCTTAAAAACAAAACAAACAAAAAAACTTCATGGCATATATGATCTGTACCAGGAGTTTTAAAATTTAACACACAACTAAAATAAGAGATCCATATATAATTTTAATACATAATTTAAGCATTTTTAAAAAGGGTTTTATAGCTAAAGATTTTGGAAGTATACATAAGGCATTCATAACAATGACTACTTCCGAAGTATGATGTTAACCTTGCTGGCTGAGGGGGAGAAAGAGGAGAGGTGTTGCTTTTTGTCTTATATCTTTCTTTGCTTTTCTAAAATGCAATTTTGTTGTGTCTTTATTTTATTATTATTATTATTATTGGAGTAAAATTGCTTTAAAATGTGTTAGTTTCAGATGTACAGAGAAGTGAATCAGCTATGCTTACATCCACTCTTCTTAAGAGTCCTTTCCCAAGGTCATTACAGAGTACTGAGTAGAGTTCCCTGTGCTATACATCCATGTGGGCTCAGTCATTTCAATTGTGCTTGACATTTTGCAACCGCTGTGGACGATAGCCCACCAGGCTCCTCTTGTGCATGGGATTTCCCAGGCAAGAATACTGGAGTGGGCTGCCGTGACCCTGCCCTTCTCCAGGGGATATTCCCAACCCAGGGATCAAACCTGGGTGTCCTGCATTACAGGCAGATTCTTTACCACTGAGCCACCAGAGAATACAGTAATGTGTGTACGTCAGTCATAATCTCCCGATTTATCCCCCACTTTCCCCTCGGTAATCGTTAAGTTTGTTTTCTCCATTTATGACTCTATTCCTGTCTTGTAAATAAGTTCACTCGTGTCATACTTTAGATTCTACATACAAGTGATGTCATATGATATTTCTCCTTCTCTGACTGACCTCACTCAGTATGACAGTCTCTAGGTCCATCCATGGTGCTGCAAATAGCATTATTTTGTTCTTTTTTTTTTTTATGGCTTTGCTTTGAACTGTCTACTGAGAGCTTCTAGTTATAATTGACAAAATAATTTAAATGAATGAATCTACTGATCTTCCAAGAGTGAATTACAACCTCAGAGTCTCCCAAAGCCTTTCAGGCACCCCTGGGTCTGATTTGGATGGTGTTTCTTTGTGGTTACTGAACTGAAATCCTCCTCTCTGCTTGAGGCAGCTTTTGTAGTATCAAGCAGAAAGAGCTTTGATCTTAGGACTGGGTAAAATCAAGATCTGGACTTTGCCTGCCATGTGATATTGGGTATGATATGTAACCCCCTTTATCCTGAGTTTCTTCACCATGAAAGTGGGGACCCTGATGCCATATTGCAAGATTGTTGTGAGGGGCAGAGTGAATTTCTGCCAAGACTCAGCCAATGACAGGCAGATATCTGTGGTCAATAAGATGTCACAGGTATTTTTTTAGAGAATGGAAACTATCCATTCTCATAGCCTTGATGCTTTGTAGAATAAATGTAGTAATGGTTTTTATACAGGATCTTCTGCTGGTGTGGCGTCATTCTTTAGACTTCTGTATCGAATTGTACCTGTGCTATGTCTCATTCACTTTAAGCTGTGCTCCCAGCTAGCTATGTGGATGAAGAGTCTTGAGTGTGGCTTAATACCAAAGCTTGTGCAATGGTCCTTTAGTGGCCTTCCTCCAAGGCGAATCCAGTGGTGACATCCAGGCACTGTATTAGGAAGAGCACAGTTATAAGAAATTCAGACTGAAAATTTGGCTTCTTGGTGGTTTCTACTGCCGATGCTGTGGGTCTTGTCTGGCCAGCGTGGAGCAGAGAAGAGCAGTTTATGTTACAGAGATTGTGGGTAGTCCCACGGCTCTAACAGTGCCGCCCCATCTCATGCATGACCTCTCTTTAAAGCCACTTCCCCTCGCTGCTTTTTATGATACTTTATTTTGAAATGTTAAGTCACATTTGTCCTATGGCAGCACCTTCTCAATGAAAATTTTCGAATGAATGAATGAATCCATGAGTTTGCCCAAGTCTGATGACTTCCCCAAACGTCTGCTTTTATGTCATTTTGTTTAATGAGATATAATTAAATCCTGTCTCCTGCTTCTTGGGTAGCATTTAGAATGCAAGAACCACAGATCAACTCAATTTTTCCATAAAGATGTAAATGCTACTGGCAGAGTTCACTTACTTAAGAGATGTTTCTGGAAACTGGTCCTGCGTGAATGTGATGAGTGGTGCATGCAGGTGAGTGAAATATGTGTCAGAAATAGATCTGATAAAAATTCAGTGCAGCTGTCTCCTTTAGTTCCTTTCAGCAAGGAGCTGGAAGTGTGCTTGGTTTGAGCTTTGTTTCTTTTGACACTTTGTTTTTTATCAGCAACAAGAGATGTGTTGTTTTATCTTCTGTTTTTAATCTGTTTTAAACTTATCCTACCATCCCCCACACCAAGAACAAATTAAGATCTCTTTTTTCTTAATAGCTAAGATTGTTATTCCAGGAAATGAGTCGGTGAAAATGTCTCTGCATAAAATAGCAGTAGCAAAATCTATTCTTAATGAAATGCATTGTTCCAGCAAGATCCAGCAGCTCAACAAAGAGGTCAGATGATTTTCCCAGAGCACCATGGCCAAAACTTTTGCCAATCAAGTCAAGATGCCAGGTCATATACCTGGAAAGAGATACTAAAGCTCCTCTTCAATGAGCCTATTTGGGGAGAAAAAAAAATGACCACAGTTCCTCCATCATGCCCCTCATTAGGAGTTGGTGGTGGTCGTTTAATCACTAAATCCTGTCTGACTCTTGGGACCTCGTGGGCTGTAGCCTGCCAGGCTCCTCTGTCCATGGAATTCTCCAGGCAAGCATACTGGAGTGGGTTGCCATTCCCTTCTCCAGGGGATCTTCCTGACCCAGGGATCAAACCCACATCTCCTGCGTTGGCTTAAATCAGCAGAAGGCAGTGCAAGTGACACTTGCCTATGTGTATCCAAGCATTACGGTCTGGAAGCTTCCAGGTTTATATTTCTTTAAGCCCTGAGTTGCCATATAAAAAAAATCTGGCCACCCTGCTGGAGAGACCACATAATACTACATGGAGAGAAGGTCCAATCCATCCAAACATCCATGGGAAACCTCTAAATAATTTCAGTCTTGTTCCCCTCCTGATTGCGTGCACGCTCAGTCACTCAGTTGTGTCCGACTCTTTTGCAACCCCATGGACTGTGTAGCCCACCAGGCTTCCCTGTCCATGGGATTTCCCAGGCAAGAATACTGGAGTGGATTGCCCTACTCTAGGGATCTTCCTGACCCAGGTATTGAACCCATGTCTTTGGGTCTCCTGCATTGGCACGCGGATTCTTTACCACTGTGCCACCCGGGAAGACCTCCCCTGCTGATTACTGTCAACTTAAAAAATATTCACAGCCTAAAAGTTGAGAGTTATGTTTTATATAGAAGTTTTGTAACAAAGGTTAGGTAGTCTAAGCATCAAAAGATTATTGTTAATTAAAGAAAACCAGATATCCCAAGTCATGGAATTTTTAGTGTTCTTCTATGTATGGGAAAATGTTAGAGTCAGGGCTCACAGAAACCATTCCTTTCATAGGCACCTCAGCTGTTCTGGACCAGTGTCCTGCGTTTTATTTATTTATTTATTTTTCACATCCTGAGCTCCCTTGGGGCTCACCTTAGGGAGTGACTGCAGTCTGAGGGCTGGCATTCTCCTTCCTAAGTGCCTTCAGAGCTCACCAGCTCACCATCCATGTGGCAGCAACTGCTGACAACTGTGACATTCTTGTTTATGGATATGGCAGGAAATAGTCCATTTCTCCTTCAATCGATCACAGAAGTTTATGACTTAGGATTTGGCTTTGGGGTGGGTATCTCAGCTGTTCTGGACCAGTGTCCTGCGTTTTATTTATTTATTTATTTTTCACATCCTGAGCTCCCTTGGGGCTCACCTTAGGGAGTGACTGCAGTCTGAGGGCTGGCATTCTCCTTCCTAAGTGCCTTCAGAGCTCACCAGCTCACCATCCATGTGGCAGCAACTGCTGACAACTGTGATATTCTTGTTTATGGATATGGCAGGAAATAGTCTATTTCTCCTTCAATCGATCACAGAAGTTTATGACTTAGGATTTGGCTTTGGGGTGGGTACAATCTGGAAGGGACTCAAGGAGATTATTGTTCCGTGGCCTGTGGGATCTTCCCGGGCCAGGGACTGAACCAGTGTCCCTTGCATTACAAGACTGATTCTCAACCCCCTGGACCACTAGGAAAGCCCCTGTTGTTCACTTTTGATTGGCAGTTTCACAGACTTGAAAAAATTAGCATAGACGTTTATTACACTTTGAAATTTCCATTTAGGCTTTATGCCAATGGTCAATTTATTGCCCGTCAACTCCCAATTCATCTTCCAATATCTACTATGTCATAATGGACAGGCTAACGTTAAACATTTTTCATTTATAGTGAGCATGATATTAAGCTTTCTCATAGAGGGTACTGGAAGGACACTGCTGAAGGAAGGGGCATTTATGCTGGTTCTGGTGCCTGCACCGTTTGTCAGCGGTGTGGATGTGAACACTTCAGTGGTAGTCTGCCCCAGAAGTGAGTCGAGAACGCATGGTCCTTTGATGATTTGCAACCCTGGCCTGAGCTGATGATCAAGACACTGCCCTGTGGGCTCTCTGCCCCCACTGGCACCCCACTCCCTCCCCATCCCTCTTGCCTGCTCCCTCGTCCCAGCTTCATCTCCTGCAGCTCTACCAATATAAACATTAAGTGAAGTCACTTAGTCGTGTCCAACTCTCTGTGACCCCATGGACTGTAGCCTACCAGGCTCCTCTGTCCATGGGATTTTCCAGGCAATAGTACTGGAGTGGATTGCCATTTCCTTCCCCAGGGGATCTTCCTGACCCAGGGATTGAACCTGGGTCTCCCACATCGTAGACAGATGTTTTACCGTCAGGCCCTCCAGATACACAAGTGTCCCCATCCCTCAGCACCTTGTGGGCCATCTCATCAGCCACAGCTTCCTTGTGTCACAGAGATCACTTCCTCTTTGCCCTGTTACTGTGGACTGGCAAATTTATCTGTCAAGTAGTGGTCTGAAATGATCGCTCTCTTCTGAGATCTGAACCCCGAGCCCTGGGGAGGGGACCTCCTCTTATGCTTGGTTTTCCTTGAGGACTTACTGTTATAAAGTTTTCTTACATATTAAAATTACCCTTAAGTTGCAGTATAGTAATTCTTAATGTTAAATGCAACTTGTTTAAGTCACTGTGTAGATTCGGTCTCCTGATTGGACCCAGACCGACCTCGGTCTCCTGAGAAGCTCTGGCTGCTCTTGAGTGTCTTGTGGCCCCTGTCCCCAGGGATTTAGAGAGGCAGTGTGAATGGAGAGAGAAACACCAGGGGCAGGATCAGGGGACATC
The DNA here is from genome assembly GCA_006408675.1 of Madoqua kirkii. Lineage (NCBI taxonomy): Eukaryota > Metazoa > Chordata > Mammalia > Artiodactyla > Bovidae > Madoqua > Madoqua kirkii. Next base: position 53,785 of record SJYC01092132.1, on the reverse strand, counting down.
AGATTTCTGGTTCTATGACCAATTGACTCTAAAAGCTCAGACAAGGGACTTCTCTGGTGGCCCAGAAGTTAGGACTTTGAGCTTCCCAATGGAGGGTGAGGGTTCAATCTCTGGTTGAGTAATGATCCCACATGCCTCGTGGAAAAAAAAAAAAAAAAAAAGAAAGAAAGAAAGAAGAAAGAAAGAAAAAAGCTCAGGCAGGCAACTCACCTTTTAGCATCTGTATACAGAGTATCAGTTTTATCCTCCCTGTTGCACTAAATGCGAGGGCTTCTGGTATGAATAAGACAGCACCTTCCATTTGCCTTCATGGAACTCTGTCTAGTGGTGATGAGGGGAAGACAGATATGGGGCAAAGTATTATTAATATTGAATATTTTTATAATTGATACAGGCACAAAGAGAACCAGAGGAAGAAAATAAAGTCAGGAACTGTTCTGGAATAAAAAGAAAGGCTTTGCAGAGGAGGTGATATTTATGAGTCCTAAAGAATGAATAAGCTGGGAAGGGCATTTCAATCAGACAGGGTAGAGTGTACAAAAATGTAGAGGTGAGATAAGGAAATAATACTAATAATTTACAGAGAACTTACTATGGAGCACTCACCAGAATAAGAATTTTACATGGGACGTAAGCCTCATTGATCAATTCTAATGAAGCAATCCTCTTATTAACCCTATAGAAAGAAAGTGAAGTCATTCGGTCATGTCTGACTCTTTGTGACCCCATGGATTGTAGCCCACCAGGCTCCTCCACGCATGGAATTTTCCAGGCAAGAGTACTGGAGTGAGTTGCCATTTCCTTCTCCAGGGATTCTTCCCGACCCAGGGATCAAACCTAGGTGTCCTGCAATGCAGGCTTTACCGTCTGAGCCACCAGGGAAGCCCTGTTAACCCTATGCAGTTGGCTAAAAAACTTCTAGTATTGTTGAATATCAATAAGAATGTGTTTAAGTGGAAAGAGACTGACAGACTGAACTTTTGGTTGCCGGCGGCGGGGGAAGGGATAGTTAGGGAATGTGATGGAGATGTACAAACTGCTATATTCAAAATGATAGTCAACAAGGACCTACTGTATAGCACAGGGAGCTACTCCACGTTATGTGACAGCCTGGATGGGAGGGGAGTTTGAGGGAGAGTGGATATTATAGTATATGTATGGCTGAGGCCCTTTGCTGTCCACTCGGAACTATTGCAACATTGTTAATTGGTTATACCCCAACACAAAATAAAGACTTACAAAAAAAAAAAAAAAGAATGTGTTAAAGGATCTGTTTTTAAAATGAGGAAACAGAGGTACTGACACGTGTGATCTGTCCATTGTACTTAGCTGCTCTGCTCTGTGAGGAACATGGAGGATGGTGGAGGGGCACAGGATGGGGTCAAAGAAGCAAGCAAGGCTACATCACAAGAATCTGCGTAATGTTATGTCTTGAGCCCAGATTCCTCCGCTGCAGAGTGAAAGAGCTGCCCTAGAGACCTCTAGCTCATAGAATGAGTGCTCCAATCCACCATATTCTCTAGGATAAGATTCTGTAGTCTTAATTGTCCGTTAGCGTTTAATATTCTTCTTCCCAGGAGATTTTCTGAGCTTAGGAGGAGAAAATGTGTATCTTGTCTTAAGGAAAGATAATGGGGAGTTGGGTCATGACTAACTCCCTTAGGTCACTTGCCCACAAATTCTAGAAGTCTAAGCGGCTGGTGAGGACAGGGTGGCATGCCACACACTGACTGGGGAGGTGGGCCTAGGGTCCTCTCACTAGCTGAGCTTCTAAAGAAGGTGAGCTGGTGGGGGTGAGCCACTGGGTCTTCTGATCCATCCCACAGATGTCGAGTTAGCAACCACAATGACCTAGTATTTGTAATACGGAGTCAGTGGCTCCATGCCAGATGACTGTGAATCTGGTGAGTTCTCCATGTTTGGCTGTCTCCAGGACCACCTTGACTTAACCAGAGACACAGGCAGTGGAGCAGAAAAAACATAGTTTGAAACTGGCCTCACTAGCTCTTTGACCTTGATAATATTCATTGTATCTTTCCAAGCATCAGTCTCCTCACCTTAAAATGGTGAAATGAAGACCTGTTTCATAAACTTGTAATTATGCTTAAATGAGATATGATACAAAGTGTGATTCTATTAGAATGGAGGCTCAAAGAAAGAAGCTGGGGTGAGCATTAGTCGAGTCCTCTACTCTTGCCAAGCAGAGAAAAGATGAGGGAGGCCACTTTAATGAATAATTAGATGAGGGTTGAATATAAAAGTTTAATGGACATAGATTATCTGTTGCTGCTAAGTCGCTTCAGTCGTGTATGACTCTGTGCGACGCCATAGACGGCAGCCCACCAGGCTCCCCTGTCCCTGGGATTCTCCAGGTAAGAGTGGGGTGCCATTGCCTTCTCCAATGCATGAAAGTGAAAAGTGAAAGTGAAGTTGTTCAGTTGTGTCCGACTCTTAGTGACCCCATGGACTGCAGCCCACCAGGCTCCTCTGTCCATGGGAGTTACCAGGCAAGAGTACTGGAGTGGAGTGCCATTGCCTTCTCTGAGATTATCTAAATGATACTAACTTGAATTCAAGTTAATTTTAGTTTGCGAACTCAATGTCTGTATTAAAACCTCTTTCCCTTGTATTTATATTCCTGATCCATTGTTCTCTAAACCCTTAATACTGTCATCATTCTTAATTCCTTGGTGACACTTTGTGCTAACCCACAGCCTCAAAGTATGTCCATTGTAATTACTTTCCCAAGACATTTGGTGACAAGTTTGATCTCATTATAAATTGCTGAATGGTTGCTGGAACCAATTTTATTGACCTTGATCTTTTGGGAAATTGATATCCTTCTTTGTTTTCTGGTTGACTTGATGGTGTTCTAACAATTACTGAGATTTATTAAGGCATTTCAGAAATTGTTTTCTTCTGTGTCGAAAACACAGTCTCTTGTCTTTTATAACTCAAGATGTGGACGAAGCCTTTGTTGTTGTTTTGCAAAAGCAAGCTTTTCTTGGAGCTGGGTGTTTTGCTTTTAGAAGAAGCTCCTCATCAGTAGGTTTTCTGAAATTTCACACAGACAACAAAAAGCATAGAAAACCACTCTGTAGGCATATCGGTTTAAAAGATTTCTGTGAAGTCAGGTAAGAATCTGAGCCATGTAGGTGATGTTCAGTGTTGGCAATGAGTTGTTCTTGTTTTTAAAAAGGCGTGAAGTGGGAAGAGAAGGATAAAGAAAAGAAAAATTACAAAAACTAAAAATTCCCTCACATTTTGGACTGAAATTGTTGAAATATCTGATATCATGGAAGGCTGTCAAGGTTGAGTCTGATGTCACTAGTAAGTGAAGGAGATGATGTGATGCAAGTCTGTCAAGGCTGATCATCGATCCCTCTTTCCTCCCCCAACCCCTTCCATTTTCTCCTCACTTCTTTCTTCCCTTTCTCAGTTTTTAATTTTTTAATTAATTTTTTCTTTATATGCATGCATACACATATATGTATCAGTTCAGCTCAGTTCAGTCGCTCAGTCGTGTCTGACTCTTTGTGACCCCATGGACTGCAGCATGCCAGGCCTCCCTGTCCATCACCAGCTCCCAGAGTTTACTCAAATTCATGTCCATTGAGTTGGTGATGCCATCCAATCATCTTATCTTCTGTCATCCCTTCTCCTCCTGCCTTCAATCTTTCCCAGCATCAGGATCTTTTCAAATGAATATTTGTATCATGTGGCCAAAGTATTGGAGTTTCAGCTTCAACATCAGTCCTTCCAATGAACATTCAGGACTGATTTTCTTTAGGATGGACTTTGGATCTCCTTGCAGTCCAATATATGTAATTTAATATAAATGCTTAAATGGCATCAAACAATAATCTTGGAGGAGAAGCTATACTATCTTTTTTCTCCGTTTTTGCTTTTTCTTTCTTCTCTCCTTTGCTCTTCCCCAAATCAGGCAGACCCTCTCTAACCCTTCTGAATGTGTTTACTCCATGCTCTATAATTATAATTATAAACAAACTACATATAGATACACTCCTATACACACAGGTATAGAAATAGAAGGCCATTTTTAGTTCTTATTGAAAATGGCATCATTATTTTTATGATTTTTGACTTAGTGGCTTGTGGGATCTTAATTCCCTGACCAGAAATCAAACCTGGGTGCCCTGAAGTAGAAGCTCAGAGTCTTAACCAATCGACCAGGGAATTCCCTTAAAATGGGACTATATTATTCCTACTAATATGTGTTTTCTTTTTGTCACTTAAAACTTCAAGGAACTCTCTTAAGTATACAGTATCATTCTAACTCATTGCTTTAAGTGATGCAAATTATTTCATGATGTAAAATTATCTTAATACATTCAACTATTCCCCAGATTGATAGTACTGCATATCAACAGTCCTGTGAAAAAAACAGAGTTGTAGATATTTTTAGGTGCCTTTATTTTTATATGCTAGATTATCAATAGAATGGCCCCATCAAAGGAGGTAATTCTATTACCTTTTATTAGATGTTGCTAGATGGTTTTTCAGAAAGACTGTAATGCTGACATTTCACCCAGCAGTTTGAGTCTCTTTCCCCTGTGTTCTTGTCAGTAGTAGGTATTTATTGCACTTGAATTTTTGCCGGATGTGATACCTCATTGCGACTTTTTAAATGTTTTTTTTTTTTTGCATTGACTACTAATGAATCTGAAATCTTTTCCTGTGTGTGCTGGTCACTCAGATTTGCTTTTCTGTGAGTTGACTGTTTTCATATCCTTTCCCATGTTTTCGCATGTTGTTTTGGAGGAACTTTTTACACATTTCAAGTGATAACTCTTTGTCGATCTTTCAACTTCTTTTCCCCCAAATCGATGTTTATCTGTATTATCTATTGATTTTGTTTATGACACTTTCACTCTAATGAAAAAAAGCTGTTTTGTCGAATCTTTTTCTCTCTCCTTCATTCCTTTCCTAGTGTTTTGTTTCTTTCAGCTTTCAGTTTTTCTCACTTGGTTAATAAATTTTCTTCCGTACTTAGAGTATATATACAGTCTCTTACATTTGCTTCTAAGATTATTTACTTACACAGATAATTCTTGTATACCCCTGGGGATGGTTTTATACACAGTGTACATAAGGGCCCATCCACTCTCACTTTCTCCTTATGGAGCACTATATTATCAGGCTTTAAAAATGAATCAGTTCATTACTCATGAAATTAATGTATCCCTTTGTGACATATACACTGGGATCTATTTATGAATTATCTATTTTATTCCATTGATTTATTATTTTTAATCTATTTTCATGTCAATACCATAATGATTTTAGTACAGTGGCTTATTACAGTATTCTTCTGTTTATACACCCCTGGAACAAGAATTTGACACTGCATTGTTTCAGAGTCTCCATGTACATAATAACTGTTGATCAATAAAACATTCTTTAAGTGATTTAGCTATTTAACTTTTGGCAGGGCCAAATAGACTATAGGATGAAATACATGGCAGACAGAAGTCTGCTGAAGCCTGATAATCATGCTTTCTGTGAGTGAGAGACACTCAGAGATTAGAATCATGTTCATGTACTCTGATCCCTTCCTTCTCCATACTGCAAAAAACTATGTACTCTCTTCAGTGTTGTTTAATCGTTAAGCTGTGTCCAACTCTTTTGCAACCCCATGGATTGTAGTCCACCAGGCTCCTCTGTCCATGGGATTCTCCAGGCAAACATACCTGAGTGGGTTGCCATTTCCATTTCCTTCTCCTGGGGATCTTCCTGATCCAGATGTGTATAAGAGACAGCTCCTATTGTCATTAGATTTTTAAATAGTTTTCTTGGCTATTCTGGATATTTGTTCTTCCATAGGAAATTCAAGATAATCCTAATGAAATAAAAATTCTTTTGAGATACTAGTTAGAATTACATTGATATTTACATTATTACTTTTGGGAGAGCTGACATTTTTATTACTGTCTTCCTATGCAATATGTTATATCTTTGCATTTGTTCCAGTTTTGTTTTCTGTCTTTTAGTAATATTTGTACTGTTCGTTTCTGTGCTGCTCTTGTACTATTACTACTTTACAGTTTTTGTCACTTCTGTGAATGGAATATTTTTCCATTTATAAGTGCTATTTTTTGCCCCATGCTGTGCAGCATGTGGGATCTTTATTCCCTGACCAGGGATTGAACCCACACTTCCTGCAATGGCCCTCGCAGAGTCTTAACCACTGGACTGCCAGGGAAGTCCCTGAAAGTGCTATTATTTCTGCAGAGAAAAGCTATGATTAGAAGTGTTTATTTTGAACCCAGCAGACACATTCTTTCAGTAAGTTTATTGATCATATTTACCATTCCTTTAACAACTCTATGTTGAACACTCTTCTGAGCTCTAGGATAAAGCAGTTGAACACAAGAACTTTGCCCTAAGGGGGCTCACGCTCTAATGCGTATTACTGTAACTAAAGCAGGGGATATGGTCTCAGTCATTGAAACAAAGGAGCACTATGGTAGGCCGAAGGAACAGACTCAGAGTGTTTATTCTCCGCGTACTTGGTGGTATCTTGCAGGATATGGCAAAGTGACCATCAACTGAGATTGGAGTCTTGATCACAGTCTTTTTCTGACTTCTCTCTACCATGTTTGGAGATTTTCACAATTTTCCCCCGCCAAGCACCTCTTTCCCACTGCATCTTATCTTTTATGCATCATGTGCTTTCAGAGTGTCGCTGCTCTGAGACAAATCTTTTAACTTAGGAAGTCGGGAGGCACCGAAAATCCTTGTGTTGCCATTTCAAACTTGAGAAGAAAGGTAAGAAGAAGCGGTACTGTTATTTGTCTAAGCTTTTCTAGAAACCAATTAGCTAATTACTATGTCATCGTCAGTTCCTTCATCCATGTATTTGCAGACTTTTCATGGATTTTCATCACAAAACAGTGCTGAGTGCTTTGTTAAGATGTAAATAGATTGTTATTACTAGATACTTTCATGTATTCATTCAATAATGTCAAAAGACATGATGTGGTCTGCTGTAGCTTAGGTTCTTATAAATATGTACTGATAACAAGGCTACATATCCTTTTTTCCCAGATAGACAAAATTAATTTCCTTGTTGTATCTTCAATAACTTTTGAGATATCAAGAAACACGCCATTTTAGTGATTAACAATTGACTCTATCTCTTCTGGAGTTGACTCACATCATTTTCTATAGCTCTGAAATAATTCCTTTGATGACTATAATAAATCAAAGATATCTTTCCCAATAATTTGCTGCCTCATAATCCTGATAAGATTGTTAATCTTTATTATTGCCTGTCTAGACTCTTGCATCTAGAGGTTGATTATGACAAATCTGAATTGTACATTAATCCCTCTCTTGTTTGTTTTCAAGCTTATTATCTGAAATTTATAAACCAGCTTCTGTTTATACACCCCTGGAACAAGAATTTGACACTGCATTGTTTCAGAGTCTCCATGTACATAATAACTGTTGATCAATAAAACATTCTTTAAGTGATTTAGCTATTTAACTTTTGGCAGGGCCAAATAGACTATAGGATGAAATACATGCAGACAGAAGTCTGCTGAAGCCTGATAATCATGCTTTCTGTGAGTGAGAGACACTCAGAGATTAGAATCATGTTCATGTACTCTGATCCCTTCCTTCTCCATACTGCAAAAAACTATGTACTCTCTTCAGTGTTGTTTAATCGTTAAGCTGTGTCCAACTCTTTTGCAACCCCATGGATTGTAGTCCACCAGGCTCCTCTGTCCATGGGATTCTCCAGGCAAACATACCTGAGTGGGTTGCCATTTCCATTTCCTTCTCCTGGGGATCTTCCTGATCCAAGGATCCAACTCATGTCTCTTGTGCTGGCAGGAGGATTCTTCACCACTAAGCCACCAGGAAGCCCTTACTCTGCATTACATTAAGGTCATTTTAAAAATTACTATTATATTTCCCTTACTATTATTGGGTTTTCTCAGGTAGATATTGTAGTTCTTGAAATAAAACATGTGTTTATTTATCCATTTCTGACCAGACTTTATCACCCAGTCCATTGAGCCACACAGTATACATATGACAGTAAATGAATGGGATTGACATGTAGATTCAGAAGTTAAAGCCATGACCCTTGGGTGGGGTCATGCAGTTGCTAGCTGAGCTCCATCAATAATATAAAACCTCTCATTCTGTTTTCTTGTTACCAAAACATTTTAACACAGAAATAACAACCTTGGGCTAAGGTGACAGAAGTAAAGTCTGATGCTGTAAAGAACAATATTATATAGGAACCTGGAAAGTTAGGTCCATGAATGAGGAAAAATTGGAAATGGCCAAACAGGAGTGAGAGTAAGAGTGAACATCGACATTTTAGGAATCAGTGAACTAAAATGGACGGGAATGGGTGAATTTAATTCAGATGATCATTATATCTACTACTGTGGGCAAGAATCTCTTAGAAAAAATGGAGTAGCACTCATAGTCAACAAGAGTTGGAAATGCAGTACTTGGGTGCAAACTCAAAAACAATAGAATGATCTCTGTTCGTTTCCAAGGCAAACTATTCAATATCACAGTAATCCAAGTCTATGTCCCGACCAGTACTACCGAAGAAGATGAAGTTGAATGGTTCTGTGATGACCTACAAGACCTCCTAGAACTAACACCAAAAAAAAAAAAAAAATCCTTTTCATCATAGAGGACTGGAATGCCAAAGTAGGAAGTTAAGAGATCCCTGGAGTAATAGGAAAATTTGGCCTTGGAGTACAAAATGAAGCAGGGCAAAGGCTAACAGAGTTTTGCCAAGGAAACACACTGGTCATAGTAAACACCCTCTTCCAACAACACAAGAACCAACTCTACATATGGACATCACCAGATGGTCAGTATCAAAATCAGATTTATTATATTTTTTGCAACGGAAAATGGAGAAGCTCTATATAGTCAGCAAAAACAAGACCAAGAGTTGACTGTGGCTCAGATCAGGAACTCCTTACTGCCAAATTCAGACTTAAATTGAAGAAAGTAGGGAAAATCACTAGACCATTCACAAATCAAATCCCTTTTGATTATACAGTAGAAGTGATAAATAGATTCAAAAGATTAGATCTGATAGATAGAGTGCCTGAAGAACTATGGACAGAGGTTCGTAACATTGTACAGGAGGTAGTAATCAAAACCATCCCCAAGAAAAAGAAAAGCAAAAAGGCAAAATGGTTGTCTGAGGAGGCCTTACAAATAGCTGAGAAAAGAATAGAAGCAAAAGGCAAATAAGTAAAGGAAAGATATACCCACCTGAATGCAGAGTTCCAAAGAATAGCAAGGAGAGATAAGAAAGCTTTCCTTAGTGATCAGTGCAAAGAAATAGAAGAATACAATAGAATGGGAAAGACTAGAGATCTCTTCAAGAAAATCAGAGAGACCAATGGAACACTTCATGCAAAGATGGGCACAGTAAAGGACAGAAATGGTATGGACCTAACAGAAGCAGAAGATATTAAGAAGAGATGGCAAGAATACACATAACTATACAAAAAATGTCTTCACGACCGAGATAACCACAATGGTGGGATCACTCACCTAGAGTCAGACATCCTGAAGTCTGAAGTCAAGTGGGCCTTAGGAAGCATCACATGAATAAAGCTAGTGGAGGTGATAGCATTCTAGTTGACCTGTTTCAAATCGTGAAAGATGATGCTGTGAAAGTGTTGCACTCAATATGCCAGCAAATTTGGAACACTCAGCAGTAGCCACAGGACTGGAAAAGGTCAGTTTTCATTCCAATCCCAAAGAAAGACAGTGCCAAAGAATGTTCAAACTACTACGCTGTTGCACTTGTCTCACGTTCTAGCAAGTAATGCTCACAACTCTCCAGGCTAGGCTTCGTCAGTATGTGAACTGAGAACTTCCAGATGTTCAAGCTGAATTTAGAAAAGGTAGCAGAATCATATTAAATTGCCATCCTCCGCTGGATCATAGAAAAAGCAAGAGAATTTCAGAAAAGCATCTACCTCTGCTTCATTGACTACACTAAAGCCTTTGTGTGGATCACAACAAACTGTGGAAAATTATTCAAGAAATGGGAATATCAGAGCACCTTATCTGTCTCCTGAGAAATCTGTATGCAGGTCAAGAAGCAGCAGCTAGAACAAGACATAGATCAATGGACTGGTTCCAAATTGGGAAAAGGAGTACATCAAGGCTGTATATTTAACTTATATGCAGAATACATCATGTGAAATGGGGACTGGGTGAAGCCCAAGTTGGAATCAAGATTGTAGGAAGAAATATGAATAACCTCAGATATGCAAATGACACCACTCTTATGGAAAAAAGCAAAGAGGAACTAAAGAGCCTCTTGATGAAAGAAGAGAGAGAAAAAGGTGGCTTAAAACTCAACATTCAAAAAACAAAGATCAAGGCATCTAATCCCATCACTTCATGGCAAATAGGGAAACAATGGAAACCATGATAGACTTTATTTTGGGGAGCTCCAAAATCACTGCAGATGGTGACTGCAGCCATAAAATTAAAAAAAGCTTGCTCCTTGGAAGAAAAGCTATGACCAAACTAGATAGAATATTAAGAATTCTGCAAAGACATTAATTTACTGATAATAGTCCATCTAGTCAAAGCTATGGTTTTCCAGTAGTCATATATGGATGTGAGAGTTGGACTATAAAGAAAGCTGAGCGTCAAAGAATTGATGTTTTTGAACTATGGTGTTGGAGAAGACTCTTGAGAGTCCCTTGGACTGCAAGGATATCAGACCAGTCTATCCTAAAGGAAATCAGTACTGAATATGCAGTCCTGATGCTGAAACTGGAGCTCCAATACTTTGGCCACCTGATGCAAAGAACTGATTCATTGGAAAAGACCCTGATGCTGGAAAAGATTGAAGGCAGGAGGAGAAGGGGACAACGGAGGATAAGATGGCTGCATGGCATCACCGACTCTTTGGACATGAGTTTGAGCGAGCTCCAGGAGTTGGTGATGGACAGTGAGGTCTGGCGTGCTGCAGTCCACAGGGTCTCAAAGAGTCAGACACGGCTGAGTGACAGAACTGAACTGAACTGAAGGCTCTGAGTCAATTCTTTTGGGAAACCAGATGTGCTAAGTGAATGTTAGTTCCAGAAGGGCTCAGGAGAGGGGGAAAAGAATCTGCCTACAATGCAGGAAACTTGGGTTCGATCTTGGGTGGGACGATCCCCTGGAGAAGGGAGTGGATACCCACTCCAGAATTCTTGCCTGGAGAGGAGGCTGGCAGGCCACAGTCTATGGGGTTGCAGAGAGTTGCTACCATTAATTATATGCCTATAACCTATCAGACACATTATACACATCCATAGTTAATCAACAAATTTGAAAAATAAGTGCAATTATCCCGATTCTGCAGGTGAGAAAATGAAGTACAGAGCATGCAGAGCAGTTAGGTTATTTACTGAAAGTCACTTAGCTAATAAATCACACTACCTTATTGTGGCTTGAATCTATAGCCAAAGAACTCAAAAACTCATGAACTGTTAAAAACTTTATATTATGGTAACAAAATAACATGAAGTGGCCTTTACAGAGTTTATTCCCCATTATTTTGGGGTTGTTTCCTGGTCAGGGACCTTGCTCTATGCAGTAATTAAAAATCTACTATAGACCAAGTTTGAGTGAAGAATTTCTCTGGGCGTATCACTAATATAAGGGCTTCCCAGGTGGCACTAGTGGTAAAGAATCTGCTTGTCAGTGCAGGAGAAGCAAGAGACGTGGGTTAGATCCCTGGGTTGGGAAGATCCCCTGGAGGAGGAAATGGAAACCCATGCCAGTACTTTTTTCTGGAAATTCCAATGGACAGAAGAGCCTGGCAAGCTACAGTCCATGGGGTCACAAAGAGTCGAACATGACTGAGTACACACACACACACAGACACACACACATCACTAACATAGATGCATGTTTTTTACAGGTAATTGTATAATTCTCTACTTGCACTTACTTTATGGCAAGATACTTAAATTTGCAGCTGCATATAGATATTGAGAGAGTTCAAATTGTTCTATACAGATAATTTTTAAATTACAGTACAGAACCGTGTTTGGCCACCAGAGGGCACAATGCAAGATTCTGAATGCCTTTCAAATAAAATCTCTTCCTGAGACTGTATTCTTAGATTGTATAATTTGGCATGTGTACTACTGAAATATTTTACAGTATCTCAGGAGAAACATATATTTAATTTCAGCATAGGGAAAATGAACTTAAACTCTGAATTATCAGAAACCTGATTTAACAAGATTTAATATATAGACATGTTTATAATAATTAACAGGATAAATTCTTTTTTGAAGAATCTATCACATTCCTTATAGCATATAAATGTATAATTTCAAGTATTAATGTGTCTTTTCTTGAAGCAGAATAGACAAAACTGTATTTTATTAGACTTGTTGGCAAGAGCTTCAAGTTAGACTGTGGACTTTACAATGATAACACTACATTTTAATAACACAGTGTATGATTTAGGCTGTTCTCTCCCAGGTAATCTGGATTAGTGTTTTTTTTTATATACGTTTCAACACCAAATTCAAATAAGGTGATGGTAGAAGTAGTAATAATTAGGATAATAGCAAATGGATTCTGAATAGTTGACCAAGCATTTTCCTGTAATTGATCTCATTTTGTGATTGATAGCTGGTAGACTGATTTACGCATCAATTTATCTATTATAGAAAGATATTGCAATATTTGTTTAGGAAATACTTCCCTAACTCTTTCTTTCCTAGGTGACTGCTTGGCCCTCCTGGCAAACATAAACAGATCAATTTGAAGAATTTGCATACAAATATACTTCATTTTATGGAAGATAACCCATAACAACTTCAGGCTTCCCAGGTGTTTCAGTGGTAAAGAATCCACCTGCTGATGCAGGAGACACAAGAGACATGGGTTCGATCCCTGGGGTCCAGAAGATCCCCTGCAGGAGGAAATGGCAACCCACTCCAGTACTTTTGCCTGGAGAATCCCATGGACAGAAGAGCCTGGTGGGCTACATACAGTCCATGGGGTCATGGAGTCGGACAGGACTGAGCGACTAAGCAGGTACACACACACACACACACACACACACACACACACACAAACACACACACCCCTCTGTCTCAAACTCTTGGATGATTGATACCCAAGGGGGTCCCTCTGGTAAGAGTTACTCTGTCCCTCCTGTGTAACAATTAGTGAGATTTTGTGAAATGACAGATAGCATTCTTGGAATATATTCAATTTAAAATGACAATGAAAGAAATTAAAAATCACTTAACTCCACATCTGGTGTCAAACCTGGGGCTTAACAGGTTTCCTACACGTCTAAGAATTCGTTAGGGTTCCTTCCCCTTTGTTCTTTCACGTGTCTTGACTTCATGCTTAGTGTACTGATCCTTCCTCAGCCATGCAAGAAGCTCTAAAAGTATCTGTCTACAGTACTTACTTTTTAATTCCGAACAATTCCTCTCCCAAGGTTACTGCTAATTATACTGTCAGGATGCGGTGGTGGAGTTAGCTTAGTTAAAAAGAAAGAAATGCAAGGGGGAAAAAAAGGCTATTGATAACTTGAGGCAACGTTCTGAGTGTGAGAACACAGCAGAAACACTTGGTGGATGGGGAATTAAATTTCCACATGACTGTATGGATGTTCGTAGATGATTCGGTGAGTCAAGGATAATGAGCCTTTATTTGCTTGGCTCCATATCCAAGGCTCTTCAACTGATATCTGTTTCAGAAGCATCTTCCTATTGTCCTAAGAGGATGGATACGGCAGCTCTTCTGCTCCTCACTGCTTGTTTGAGGGTCCTATATACTGTGTCCTAGCCCTAGTTATCAATTCCACTGTTCGTAAAAGTGAGCTGCTAATCAAGGATGTCTCTCTTGTCCCTGCTACCCTCACTGGGTTGTCTTGAGCACTTTTCTTAGGCTCTCTGAACCTGTTTCATCATCAGTAACAAGGAGGTGTCGATGCCCACCTATTACTAGGTATGCAAATATACACAAAGAGCCCTGGCACAGTGCCTGGGATGTTCCTAACCCCCCTTGCTTCTTTATGCTCTTTTAATCTTTCCTCAAATTTTTCTTCTGAGAGGGACAGTGGTCAGCATTTTGCAGACTGACAGTTCTCAGCGTCTCCTTTCTGCTTTGTGTTCTTTCTTTTTTTAAAAAATTTATCGGTTTGGCTCTTAATTGTAGCACGTGGGATCTTTAATCTTCGTTGCAGTATGCAGGATTTGTTTTGTCTTTTATTGTGACTTGTGGGATCTAGTTCCCTGACTAGGGATCAAGCCCGGGCCCCTTTAATTGAGAGCCCAGAGTCTTGGCCACTCGACCAACGGGGAAGTCCTTTGCTTTGTGTTCTTTCTCTGCATATGCCCATAACTTTTAAAAAATGAGGTATAATTAACATGTAAAATTATTAGTTTCAGATGTGCATATTGTCTTACTACAATGATTTCAAGACTTCTGGATTTAGTAGACTTGTAAAATTTAAAGAAAGCTTTGAGGGCTCAAATAAAGTTGCAAACATTTTATTTAGCCAAGTATTTTTAAAAAAAATCAGCCATCTACTGTCATCATCATTTAATAAAAGAAGGGGACTTCCCGGGTGGCTCAGCTGGTAAAGAACACACCTGCCAATGCAAGAGAGGTGGGTTCGGTCCTGGGTGGAGAAGACTCCCTGGAGAAGGAAATGGCACGCTACACTAGTCATCTTGCCTGGAGAATTCCGTGGACAGAGGAGCCTGGCAGGTTACAGTTCATGGGGCCTCAAAGAGCTGGACACAACCGAGTACACACACACACACATGCACACACAGACACACATGATATTTTAACAACCAAAGGATATAATTTAGAAATAAAGGATATTTTAAAATGTAGTCTATCTAGTGTGAAAGGAATGTAAGCAAAGTTGCTGCTCAGGTTCTTTGAGGAAGGAATGAACTTGTGTCGTACGCAGTACAAAACCGGGAACTCTTGTCTAGTGTCTTGGGGGTAACAGATAAAGTGTCTTTCCTCCAAAATACATGCACACTCCCAGAGACTGAGGAAGCTTGAGAAGGTGTGAGAAGTATGTGGGAGATGTTAGGGAGCCACTGGCAGGAAAAAGAAAGATGCAGAGAGATTGAAGGAGCAGGGAAGAGAAGGAAACATCCTGAGTTCAAGAGGAGGGAGCTTGAGTAGAGGCCCTGGGTAGAAAGACAGGAGATGGGGAAAGAGGACTTTCAACGCTGGGCACTTTGCTCCCCAGAAACTAAAGTAAAAAAGTTAGTTACCTTTCATAGGCTAATGACTGCGGAACCTATATTTCTACCCTGGATTCTATTTTTGAACCTTGAACGGAGCCAGCTGCCTGCTGAATATCTCGTTTTGAATGTGTCTCGACTTGAATCCCCTGCTGGGCCCATTTGCCACTTATATTGTCCAACATTGTTCAGTTGCAAATTCCTACTGAACAGAAACCACATTTATCCTTACTTAGGCCAGAATGGGGGAATTCATAGGATTAGGTGACCAAGTCCTGGACACCTGGGATCAGGGACTCTAGTGCGTTGGGTTTTGCCCCAATCACTTGTCCTGGATTCTCTTGGTTTGTTGGCTTTATTCCAGCCTAGTGTGTCCTGCCCTTTTCAGTACAGCGGCTGGGAGTTCTCAGGTTCCCATTTCAGACCTCCTATTAGGAGAGGACAAAAGCTCTTTTCTTCAGCTCCATTTCAATGTACCTGGGAAGGACCCTGCTGGCCCATCCTCACACTTAATTCTCTTGTGACACCTGCCACACGCTAGTGCAGAGCCCAGTTCAATGGACTGCAAGCTCCTTGGGACTTGCGTCCTTCACATGCATTTCCCAGCACCTGGCATGACACAAGACTCACATATAGAGGGACTGAGTGTGTCACAGAGCTGTGACTTACCTCCTAGGAAGCTGAACCTGACACTGGGTGTGGGGGGAGCAGGTTCCATCAGAGGAAAGGATGGCCCTTATCACCCTGACGAGGTCCAGCCCGTGTGTCAAAGGGAGCAAAGATGCATGCTTACGGTGTGGGTCTCCCAGTTCACTCTGTGACTCAGAACTCTCACAGGACTTCCCTGGTGATCCAGCGGTTGACAGTTCACCTGTCAATGCAAGGGACACAGGTTCCATCCCTGGTCTGGGAAGATTCCATATGCCTTCGGGTCCCTAGACCCTTGCACGACAACTGCCGAGCCCACGTGCTGCAACAACCGAAGCCCACACGCCTAGAGCTTGTACTGCTCCAGAGAACCCACCACAGAGAAAAGCCCGCGTGCCACAGGTAGAGAGAGCCCACGCTTAGCAATGAAGACCCCACGCAGCCAAAAATAAATAAAATTAAAAAAAGAAACTGGATGAAGATAAACGATAATGTGGCAAGGGTTTATGTAAAATATAGCTGCAGAGTCCTTGCTTGATGATGTGGTCAAGCAAGGACCTTTTTATAGCCTGCCTTCAGTTACTCAGAGGAAGACATTTCAAAAACACTGCTTCATCCTCTTCCTCGTCACCTTTACTAACTTCACATTGCAAATCTCCATTATTTCTTCTTTACCAAAAGTCAGTCAGTCTAAAAGCACTCATTTCATGGGCAATTATTACATAGTCTACTGATGCAGAGCACATTTAATGACAAGAAATAAAAAGAACTGGCTGTCACTGCGTGCTTGTCACCTTTGATAGTCTGAAGAGTTTTATTTCCCTGTTGTGTAGAGAAGACTGTGAATGTCTGACATGGGGGCCACCATATTCATTACACGCTCAGTCCTTCCATCCATTTGTTTCTCGTTGATTTTTAAAAAATTATATTTATTCATTTTAAATTGGTTGATGATTGTTTTCTAATATTGATGAATATTTATAATATTCATACTGTCATACATCAGTATGAATCAGCCATTGGTGTACATATGCCCCCTCCCTTTTGAACCTCCCTCCAACCTCCCACCACATCACAGAGTCCCGGTTTGAATTCCGTGAGTCATACGGCAAATTTCCACTGGTTATCTATTTTACATATATTGTACATGCTTCCATGCTAATTCTAGTTGACTTTTGAGGGTATATCAAGGTATAGAAAAGTTTCCCACCCTCTTCAACAACAAAAAAATACCCCACAGTGATTACTTTTACTGTTGTTTTACAGTCGCTAAGTCATGTTCAACTTTTTGCGACCCCATGGACTGCAGTACGCTGGGCTCCTGTGTCCCTCACCATCTCAGAGTTTGCTCAAATTCATGTCCATCCAACCATCTCATCCTCTGTCATCCCCGTCTCCTTTTGCCTTCAGTCTTCCCCAGCATCAGGGTCTTTTATTTTTACTATGGTAATGGAAACCACAAAACCTCTCATTGGAATAGATAATAAGGAAAATTGTCTAGCAGGGACAGGAAACCCATGTTGGGTATTCATGCTTCCTTTTCTCAATGCCATTGGACTGAAGTGAGAGGTCACTCTGCTCATGGCCTCCTGTAGCCTGCAGAGGCTGAGGGCAGGGGCGTAGTGGTGGTGAACAGCTTTTATCTTATTAGGGAACAGTCACCTCTGTTTGTCCAAGGTGCTGTACTTGCTAAGATTATCACTGATAATTGTGTGTCTGTAAGCTTTGCTTGGGCTTCCCTAGTGGCTCAGTGGCAAACAATCTGTCTGCAATTCAGGAGATGCAGGTCTGATTCCTGGATTGGGAGGATCCCCTGGAGAAGGACATGGCAACCCATTCCAGTATTCTTGCCTGGAAAATCCCATGGACAGAGGAATGTGGAGGGCTGTAGTTCATGGGGTCACAAAGAGTCGGACACGTCTAAAGTGACTTAGCAGGCAAACTTTGCTCACCACAGTCAGAAATGTTGGCCCAGATTCTAGTAAGAAAGGACAGAGCGCTCTATCTAGTGGCACTGGAAGGAAATCAGCCCTGGATATTCATTGGAAGGACTGGAGCTGAAGCTCCAATACTTTGGCCACCTGATGTGAAGAGCAGACTCATTGGAAAAGACCCTGATGCTGGGAAAAATTGAAGGCAGGAGAAGAAAGGGATGACAGAGAATGAGATGGTTGGATGGCATCACTGGCTAAATGGACATGAGTTTGAGCAAGCTCTGGGAAATACTGAGGGACAGGGAAGCCTGCTGTGCCGAAATCCATGGAGTAGCAAAGAGTCAGACCCGACTGAGTGACTGCCTGAGGGGCGGTGTGGTGGAGCAGAAAGATTCCAGGTTCCACAGCCGCAGGCTGGCTTCTGGCTCTGTAACAGTTACTAGAAATTCATGAGTGTCAGTTTCATCAGCCTGTAAAATAGGCTCCTAATTTCTACCTTGATACTTTATTGTGGGACTCAACAATAAGAAAAATAACTAACGAAAACATATTGAGATCTTACTCTAAAACAGCTCCATGCTGTGTCTTTTATAAACTCATTTGATTTAAACAAATGATGGTATTTCATCCTCCTGATGCAGTATGAGGTGGTTTCTTGGTGTTCTCTGTTGACAGAAGAAAGACAGGTTTACAGGGGTTGAGGAACTTCCAGTAGGTTAAACAGCTATAAGAGCCCAGACAGGTATATCCTAAAGGTGTGGCCCTAGCATTGACAAGAATCTTTGAATCTTTCTTAAGCTTAGAACTGTGTGAACCCTTTTTCCTATAAAATTTGTTTTATTTACTTGGCTGCACGGGGTCTTTGGGACAGCCTAAAGAGAAAGTGTTAGTCACTCAGTCGTGTCCAACTCTTTGCGACCCCATGGATTGTAGCCCGCCAGGCTC
The DNA here is from genome assembly GCA_006408675.1 of Madoqua kirkii. Taxonomy (NCBI): domain Eukaryota; kingdom Metazoa; phylum Chordata; class Mammalia; order Artiodactyla; family Bovidae; genus Madoqua; species Madoqua kirkii. The sequence goes on along the minus strand of SJYC01092132.1, from coordinate 34,995 downwards.
CTCTGTCCATGGGATTCTCCAGGCAAGAATACTGCAGTGGATACCTATTCCCCTTTCCAGGGGATCTTCCAGACCCAGGGATCGAACCTAGGTCTCCTGCATTGCAGGCAGATTCTTTACCATTATAGCTACCAAGGCTTATACTTCACATCTTTATTATGGATGTGAATTATTTTTTTCAATGTTGCTTAATTTCCACAAGCTGAAGATTAGTATGTGTTTTATAATACAGGGAAGATATTGCTGCTTTACTCTTTATGGTGCAAGCATGATAAGCAGCTCAGTCGTGTCCGACTCTTTGACACTCCATGGACTGTGGCCCACCAGGCTCCTCTCTCCATGGGATTCTCCAGGCAAGAATACTGGCGAAGGTTGCATATCCTGCTCCAGGGGATCTTCCCCGCCCACGGATGATAACTTCACCTCTGGCATCTTCTGCACTGGTAGGTGGATTCTTTTCCTCTGGATACTAGGGAATTCCCATCACATTTTAAACTAAACATTTTTGAATAGGTGACTTATGGTCCAAAATTTTAAAAGTCTAAAAAGGAGAATTGGTGTTTAATGAACAAATTTATATAGTATGTCAGAATTGGTTAATATATATACATATATTTACAATTTTTATTTTCTCCCTGCCAATCAAAAATATGAATGATCCCAGAATGGTTATGGAGAACACATGAAGACCGTCTTTTTTTGCATTTCTTGTCACAGCTAACTTTCAAACACCAGGGAGGCCAATTTTTAGAAGGATGGATAAATGCAATCATGTAATATACATCTATGTATACCTACACGGGTTCTCCCTTGATGACAGAGGTGCAGTTTTGGAGAGAAGAGTAGCAGTATTGACAAGGAAACACGTGGTGTGTTGGATCGAGTGGATTTTCAGTGAGTCATGGAAACGCTGCTGGCTGTACAGCATAACATTCAAGATACTGCATCTAGACTTGTGTCACAGGGAAGGCTTCAGAGAGAACAGATGTGAAATACTAAGCCAAATGAGTATGCGAGTTTTGCACATCTGTCCCTTTAATTTCTCGTATTTTTGCTTCATTATCTGCGCCATTGGACTGCTATATCTGTCACAGGCCGACAGATGGCAATATTATAAGATCATTTTTTTAAGATGGTTAAAATGAACGATAGTCTCTGCTGCTCTGAGATTAGTCAGATGGAAGAAACAAGATCTTTATTGCTTGTCTCTTTGGTATTTACAAAATATTTTTTTCTAAATTTTTCATAAAATATTAGCCATGTTATTTTCACTTCACTGCTGCCTCTTTGTGATTGGTTTTCTTTTTATTCTCTTTTGCTTAGTTTTTTACTCCATAGTTAAATCCATCTTTGTTGTATTCTATGTGCAAATATGGTGATAAAGAATCTGCCTGCCAGTGCAGAAGATGCAAGACACACGGGTTTGATCCCTGGATCGAGAAGATTCGGCTGGAATAGGAAATGGCAACCCACTCCAGTATTCTTACCTGGAGAATTCTCTGGACAGCGGAACCTGGCAGGCTACAGTCCATGGGGTCGGACAAGACTGAACGACTGAGCACATGTGCAATATAAACCTGCTAGTAATGAAGGCAAAGAGTATAACCAATACAACTATTATTAATTAAGTAGTACTAGGCACATAACAGGGCTTCCCTGGTGGCTCAGAGGTTAAAGCGTCTGCCTGGAATGCAGGAGACCCTGGTTCGATCCCTGGGTTGGGAAGATCCCCTGGAGAAGGAAATGGCAACCCACTCCAGTACTCTTGCCTGAAGAATCCCATGGAAAGAGGAGCCTGAATGGTTACAGTCCATGTGGTCGCAAAGAGTCGGACGCGGCTGAGCGAATTCACTTCACTTCACTTCAGGCATATAAGATTAGAGAAGGCAAGGGCACCCCAATCCAGTACTCTTGCCTGAAAAATCCCATAGACGGAGGAGCCTAGTAGGCTGCAGTCCATGGGGTCGCGAAGAGTCGGACACGACTGAGCGACTTCACTTTCACTTTTCACTTTCATGCATTGGAGAAGGAAATGGCAACCCACTCCAGTGTTCTTGCCTGGAGAATCCCAGGCACAGCGGAGCCTGGTAGGCTGCTGTCTATTGGGTCGGACAGAGATGGACACGACTAAAGCGACTTAGCAGCAGCAGCAGGTATATATAACATAATGAATTTAAATTAAATTTTTTTTTAAGAATAAGAGATAAACAAGCCACACTCATATTGTACCTTTTTTAAAAAAATAACTTTTAGACTGGAAGAAGTGTTTTTATTTTTTAATTAATTTCTTTAAATGGAGGATAGTTGCTGCACAATATTGTTTTAGTTTCTGCTGTACAATGAAGAGAATCAGCTGTCTGTATACATCCATATACATTTTGAGCCCCCTTCCCCGCCCCCCATCCCACCCGCTAGCTGTCAGAGAGCAGCTCGTTGAGCTCCCTGCGCTCCGCAGCGCCTGCCCAGCAGCTGTCCACTGTGCACCTGGGAGTGTGTGTATGTCAGAGCTAGTCTCTCAGTTTGTCCCATCCTCTCCGTGGAAGAAGTGGTTTTTTTTTTTTAATTTTAGAACCAAGTGTTTACAACTTGTAAAGACCTCAAAAAAGTAAATTTTGTATTTTGAATACTACACTTCTGGTTTCACTAGGTTCAGAATCATGTTAAACCTGCCCCCTGTGGAGACCCTCGAAAGACATTTAAGAAGCTCTGGGTTCTGGTCGTTGGGAAGAGCTTTGAGTAAATGGCTTAAGAGAGGAGAGAGATGGGGTTGAAGGCACTGAACCCGCACTGTTGCCGGAAGTAGGCACTTACTCCCTCTGCATCAGCTACATCCAGACGGAAGCCCTTCTTTTTGAAAAAAAAAAAAAAATATATATATATATATATATATATATATTTCTTGTATTATTATCATTACTTTTGGATGTGCTGGTCTTTGTTGCTGTGAGCTGGCTTTCTCTAGCTGCAGCGAGCGCTGGCTACTCTTCCTTGCACCGCGCAGGCTTTTCACTGCGAAGGCTTCTCTTGTTTCAGAACGCAGGCTGTGGGTGCGCGGGCTTCAGTTGCAACAGCGTCCAGCCTCGGTAGTTGCGGCTCGCGGGCTCTAGAGAGTGGGCTCCGCAGTCGTGGCACACAGGCTTAGTTGCTACTGGTTATGTGGTATCTTCCCAGATCCGGGTTTGAACCCGTGTCACCTGCATTGGCAGGTTGATTCTAACCTACTAGACCACCAGGGAAGTCCCAAGACTCCTTTTCATTTATAACTTTCCTGGCCCTTTTCCTCTGCCTCACAGCCCTCTGGGACCTGAGAGCAGCTCACCTGATATCTCTACCTGCAGGCTGTAATCTGTCCACCCACAGAGTTGCAGACCTCAATCATATATGAGGGTTAGAAATATATTCCCAGGTCCGACGGCTTAGAGCCCCATTCCTGCCATCCAGCCGCTTCCTGGACTCCCAGTTCCTGCTGGATTCACTGGCATTTTGAATGCGCCGTGCCCAGGACAGTCATTTCCTTCATGAACCAGCTCTGGTGTCCTATTAATACAATCCATTTCCCACATGTGTAGGTTAGAGGACTGGTCCACAGGTCCTTCATATCTGAGTCCTGAGAGATACCCAGCAAAAAAAGATGGGAGAAAGTCTGGCTATTTATCACCCTTTTGGAGATTCACAGTACTTAAAATTGTAGCACAAGCTCAGAGAAGATTTGCAGAAGAAAATGCTTTTAACTCATTTTAACCCAATTCCCCTGCTTATTTGAACAGAGAATCCCTTTTCTAAGGGGTTTCTGGTAGAAACTTTGATAACTGCAGCCTAGGGGTCATGTGTGCTTTATCCTTTCCTCCTCTTCCCTTGCTGAAAAAATGGAGATACAATTGCATACCATGCAGCACACAGATATTAAACATACAGGGTGATTTCGTGTACCTTCGTACTTGTGTAACCAAAGCCAGATCGAATGATAGCGCTTACTCTGTGATCCCACTTACATGAAATTTGGGACTAGGCAAAACTAATCTGTGATGACAGAAGTTAGAATATTGGTCACCTCTGGGGGTGGGCCAGGAATGGGGGTGGGGAGGCAACATGCAGACTAGGGAAGGGCCTGCAAGAAAGTGTGGGGTTCTGGAAATATTCTACACCTTCCCCACTGGTATTTGCATCAACAGAATCTTTATGCTCCTATGGCTTGAAAATTTGAGTGGTCCTTACTGCCTTCTTTTTCTATTTTTTACTTTTTGGCTGAGCCCCACACTGGCATGGGGGATCCTAGTTCCCTGACCAGGGATCAAACCTGTACCCCCTGCATTGGAAGCCTGGTGCCCTAACCACTGGACTACCAGGGAAGTCCCATTGCCTTCTTGCTTTGCGTGCCCAGGGAACCTCATTTCTCCCCTTTATGTCAGTGCCTTGTTTATTCTGGGCTGTGCTCTTCCCTTTTCCTGGGCCACCCCCTACACTGCTGATATGTCTGGTATTTCTGACGTCACCATAGATGTCACTTGCTGCTAAGTTGAGCTCAGAATCCTTTTTATGCACCCACCACATTCTGGGTTTTTATCTATCACTCTGAGCTGCAGCACCCTATTTAAGTATCTGCCTCCCCACCAGACTGTCATTTCCTTGAGGGCAAATGTCTTTTTTTTTTTCTTTTTAAAATATGTATTTACTTATTTATTTTTGGCTGCACGAGATTTTTGTTGCTCTGTGCAGTTTTTCTCTAACTGTGGTGAGCAGGGGGCTTCTCTTGTTGCTGAGAGCATGAGCTCTAAGCACAAGAGTTCAGTAGTTGTAGCGCACGGGCTTAGTTGCTCTAAGGCATGTGGGATCTTAGTTCCCAGACCAGGGATTGAACCTATGCTCCCTCCATTGTCAATTTGGAGTCTTAACCACTGGACCACCAGGAAAGTCCTTATCGGTGTCTTTTATATGTTGATTTTTTCAATGGTTTAAAGAATATCTCATAGATTTGTTTTTTTTTTTTTTTACAAACTTTTAATTATAGAAGAAAACAAATAAATCAGACTTCAGGTAAGAGAGATTACCTATACTTATTATCGCTATACAGCATTTTAAGGTTTCTAATCATCTACCTTGAAGCAGGAAATCTAAGAAGGAATGAAATGTAGCACAAAGAGCAGTAGGTCAAGAATCTTTGGTCTCATTTTGATCCCTAACTCTTCTATTCATTAACTACGTGACCTTGAATAATTCGCTTCACTCACTGTACTCATCTGTGAAAGAGACATCTGAAGTTGAAACTAGCTAAATTCTTTTTCAGTGTTAGAATGTTATGTTCAGCTGCAATAGCAGGAATAGATAGAGCTGTCTCTGACTTAAAGGAAACCTCATCTGTGAAATTTTGGCTTTATCAAAGAAGTTAAGTTTTAAAGTATGTTTTTTTGCCCTACACTTTTTACAGCGTTACTGTGTTTTCTCAGCATCACTAACTGCAACAACACATTCTCAGCCCTCACCTTACCTGACTTGTCCACAGTGTTTACCAGTTGATCATTTTGTCCTCCTCATTGATCCCTTTGTCATCCCATCTCTTTGTCCCTTTCTACTGATGGCCCTCTATCTATCTCCATGTCATCTCCATCTCTTATTTTCCTAACTTCTAAACAGTGGTGAACCCAGGGCCCAAGCCCAGTTCTCTCTTCTGTCTACATTCATTCTTATGATTCTCTTGTTGTTTAGTCGCCAAATCATGTCTGATTCTTTTGCAACCCCCTAGCCCACCAGGCTCCTCTGTCCATGGGTTTCTCTAGGCAAGAATACTGGAGTGGGTTGCCATTTCCTCCTCCAGGAGCTCTTCCAACCCAGTGATCGAACTTGAGTCTCGAGCATTGTCAGGTGGATTCTTTACCACTGGAACCACCACGGAAGCCCTTGTATTAGTTGTATATTGCTTCATAACAGAATATCCCGAAATTAGAGCTTAGAACAATACACATTTATTATCTTAGAGTTTCTGCAATATGCGTCAGGAATATGGGCACAGTGTAGGTGGATCCTCTAATTTATAACTTCTCAAGAGGCTGCAGTCAAGGTGTCAGCAGAGACTGGGGTCTCATCTGAAGACTTGACTGAGAAAGGGTGTATATCCACGCTCACAGGGCTGTTGGCACAATTCAGTTCCTTTGGACTGTTAGGACCACTGCCTCTGTTTCTAGCTGGTTGTTGGCTGGAGGTTGCCCCCTGTGTCTTGCCACACATGAGCCTCACTAACATAGGTGATAATTTTATCATCCTTTAAAAAGATAATATTTATTTATTTATGACTGCATTGGGTTTTCATTGCTGCTCAGGCTTTCTCTAGTTGTAGTAAGTGGAGGCTATTTTCTGGTTGCAGCACATGATTTTCTTATTGCAGTAGCTTCTCTTATTTCTGAGCACAGACTCTAGGCACGCACGCTCAGTAGTTGTGGCACATGGGCACCCATGTGGCATGTTTCCCGATCAGGGATTGAGCCCATGTCTCCTGCACTGGCAGGCAGATTCTTATCTACTGTACCACCAGGGAAGTCCCTTTCACCCTTTACATAAGATATACTTCTATCTCTTCTCTCTTGCTGGAAGCTAATCATAAACTTAATCATATTTAATTGGCATCTCAAATTTAACATGTCCAAAACTTAATTCCTAATGTGCAACTCAGGTCCCTACCCCAAATTTGCTCCCCCTGCAGTTTTTACCTTTACAGTCAATGGCAATCAGAGTTTTACAGTTTCACATGCTCCGAGCCTTGAAGTCATCCATGGCTCTCTCTCTTTCTCACTCACATCAATCATCAGCAAAGCTTGTTGACTCTGCCTTCAGAAGAATTCATATCCAGAGCTCAACTATTTTTTTGCTACCTCCCCTACTACCATCCTGGTCCAGGCCACCAACACCTTTATCTGTTGTCTTTGTGCCAGTGAGAAGCCTCCATTGCTCTGAAGGTGAGGAGCAATTCTGTGGAAGGACCTATCCCCATCAGAGCTGGATACTTGGTTAGCCTGGGCTTTCTGTTGGGATAATATCCTGAGGCTCCTTCTACGTTCCCTAGAGAGGACCCTTGGCAGAAAGTTAGCTCAGTAAATAATGGTCAGAGAGGCACCAATGACATTATATCTGCCCTTGTGCATAACTGTCTCCTGAGGATGACTATGTGTGACCCGAGAGTGTCCTGTCCTCCAGCCAGGGACTGGACAACAACGGAGGAGGTGAAATGTTGTGCCATTTCCTTTTGGTTTACTAGACATGAAATAGCTCCCCCCTTTTTATTAATCAAAGATATAGTTAAGAATGTTCAGTTTGATGAGTACAAGGAGTTGGGTAACAGACGATTCAAGCAGAGTATTTTTAATTACTCTGGCTCATCCAGATGTCATTGTACAATAAAGTGCATGCAGCTTTAGATCATAAATCTATCCCTTAGAATTTATGTGAAAGTATCAGATTCCAAAGACATTAAAAATTAAATAGAAGAAAGGCTAAGCATTTTAATAGTGCTTTACATCCTGGAATATTTCCAAGCATTCTTACATGTGTGATTTATTCAACCTGAATTTATTGAATGCACACCATATGCTGGGCTCTGTGCTAGGCACCACGAATAAATTGAAGAACAACAAAGACATATATGAAGCTTGTGATCCATGGAGGGAGATGGCAAGAGACCACCACCCACAGAGAGGAGTCTGATGATCTAGGAAAGAAGTGGAGGAGAAAGTCAAGAGAGAAGGTTAGAGAAAAAGGCTGAAGCTCACAATGGAGCTTGCATCTCAGTACAGATCTTCTCTGACTTACAATGAGGTTACACCCCCCTCCCATTAATCCATCCTAAGTTGAAAATATCATAAGTTGAATATGCATTTAATAGGCTAACATACTAAACATCATGGGTTAGACTAGCCTACCTTAAATGTGCTCAGAAAACATACATGAGCCTACAGTTGGCCAATATCGTCTAGTACAAAGCCTATTTTATGATACAGTGTTGATTATCTTATGCAACTGATTGAATACTGTACTGACAGTGAAAATTAGAGTGGTTGTCTGAGTCCAGAATAGTTGCAGGCGTATCAGTTGTCTACATTCATGATTGCGCGGCTCACTGTTGCCGCCGAGCATCATGAGAGGGGGTCGTTGGCAGGCTGCTAGCCCTGGGAGAGATCAAAATTAAAAATCTGAAGGCAATTTTTACTGCATATTTATTGCTTCTGCACCATCATAAAGTTAAAAAAATAAGTCAAACCATTCTTAAGTCAAGGACAATGACTGAAATGTGTTACATAAGGAAGTGACATGATCAGGTTTGTGGCTCTTAATTCTCCTTCTAGGCAAGTGTTTAAAACTTACCCTGGTACTTCCCTGGAGGTCCACACTTCCAGTGCTGGAGGTGCATGTTCAATCCCTGGGCGGGGAACTAAGATCTCACATGCCTCAGGTGCAGTCAAGAAAAAAGAAAAAACCTCCCCCTCCCCTCAAGAAACCAAATAGATCACCTCCCATACAATAGGTTAGTTGTATGTTTGGTTAAAAATTTCTTTTCTTGTTATATTTACTTAGCTAGACCACGGCTAACGTGGCAAAAAGCAGTTGCTACATCTAAGAAAAATAAAGATTCACCCATTTGTGCTCTCCACTATAAGCATAACAGCAAAGGAATCCTTGGGTACGAGATAAATCAGAGTTTGAAGCTTAATTTTATCATTTTCAAATTTGTGAAAATTTGAGAAAAAAAAAAAACTCTTGTATCTTCCCTACCTTTCTGTTTCCCTTGTCTGTAAAATAAAAAGAGTAGTATCAGAATATCTGCAAAATAGCTTTCAGCTTGCAAGTTTTGTGGTCTTTGTCCCAGAGGCAGTGGGATACTTCCACAAATTCTTAATAAGTATAGTGTATGACCTCTGCTTAAGATGTCACTCATTTTTACATTACAGTCTCCGTTCTTGGTTCAGCATACTCATGTGAATTTACCTACCAACACATATCTGTGAGCACTTGACTTTTCCCTAAGATCCCAAACTAACTACAAATGATTATTTGGATTACAGATATTGATGGGATTACAGATATAAAAGATTGAGAAGATATAAATGGTGAGCTTCCCTGATGACTCAGATGGTAAAGAATACACCTGCAATGTAGGAGACCTAGGTTCAATCCCTGGGTCTGGAAGATCCCCTGGAGAAGGGAATGGCGACCCACTCCAGTATTCTTGCCTGGAGAATTTGATGGACAGAGGAGCCTTGCAGGATACAGTCCATGGGATCTATTCCTGTGCTCACTGATGTGATTAGAGATATAGAAAACTGAGAAGAGATAAAAGAGCTATTCCATTCTTTCACACCATCAAGCTTCATGGTATGAACAGAACTGGCTGAAAACCAAGTCTTAGAATTAATTAATTGACTTGTTGGTCATTAGGAAGAATACAACTTGTATTATCAAATAGTATCACGTCAGGTTTAACGGCTGTGAGAGTAGGGTTACCTCTGCGATCAGTCTTGGAGTCTCTGAACTTCACAGTCACAGCATGGTTTTGACCCAGTGAACCGTATCCACTGCCACTGCGCTTGCCTTGGCCTTGAGAAAGAACACCCACTCCTTCTCCTGGGGGCAAGGCTCTCCTGGTAGTTTAGGTGGTGACATGCTGTCTGCTTTTCCTGCTTCTTTCTCCCCTAAACAGACCATGTTGGCCAAATTCAATTTGGTTATAAATTTGTTTTCTTTAAAATTTTTTTTGCAAATGTTGGGCACGGCTAAAGCTGAAAATTGGCACTTGGGCACAGCAGGGGACACATTTGCTGTTTTGAATTTAGGTTTTCATTTTATCAAGTAACACACTCCCACTCTCTCCTCCCTAGCAGCTTGGAGGATGTTCCCTTGAGTCTGTATTTATTGCAAAAATATAGAGCCACAGGCCAGGTTTTAATTCTATTAACTTTTCTGTGCAATGGATGTTCAGAAGAGAAATGCTGATTAAATTTATACATAAAGGCTAGAAACTTGGAGACAAAATATTTTCTAAGGTAGAAATGCTTCTCTAGTGTCCTTTCTCTAGGGCTTTAACTATTAATTTAGATCCAAGGCCCACTTCGTTTATTCCACTTGCTGTGTGGTTTGTTTGTGAACAGTTTGCTTATGGAAGCTAAATGTCTTGGTTTTAAATAGGAGTGTGATATTATTACTGCTCATGGCAACCTCCAGCCTAATTTAATAATTCGGCTGATACAGTTTCTCTAATTGAATTGTGTCAGTTACCGACAATATTAAGGACTCAATGTTACCTGTTGTTCCAGTGCTCTGCTCTCTCCCTCTGAACAAGAGGCTGAAGTTTACAGAGGGATCACTTGGTAAATAAGAATTTAAAGAAACACATGCTGAGACCAATGGGGACTGGTACAAGCATGGATAATGTAATATAATGTCACCCATAGCTCTGGGTGTACACAGTGCAGATTTATGCAAGTAATTAATAGTGTCTTGCCAAGAGAGTCAGTAGGCTTTTCAGAAGGAATCTTTCTTTGTGTCTTTTGATATTTAAAGAGCTGTAATTACAATGGCAGAGCTTTGAATTCTTTTTTTTTTTTTCGTTCTCTTATACACATTAATTTATGGACCAAACCAGTATTACAGACAAGCTAATGAAAGAACCACATATTCCCTTTATAATTTTTTTTTTACAGTTTCACTTGTGAGGATGAATGTAAAGTAGTTAATGCTATAAATAAGTATAATGATGTATCTCTTCTCTCAATTGCCAGTTGTTGATACTGTAGGCTCACACAATAGAAGAAAAGAATTGAATTTAAATCTCTATCCATCTCATTTTCTTCTTGTCTCTTGTGCACCAGTTAAGAAATTCAACTGTTTCTGCCATTATGAAGTGTTTTAAAAAACACACTGAAACTGGATTTTCCCCACTCCTTTTTAATTTTAGAGTGATGGAAGACGCAGGAAAAAAAATTACATAACTTCTGCAGTCAGGCTTTAGGCTTTGCCAGTTTCAAGGTTTAGCATCTTGGTTTCTCAATAATAAGTTCTACTCCTCTAACTTTACTCATTTATAAATGCCAAATAGAAAGTGTATATATTTAAGGTGTACAAGGTGATGGCTTGATATACATGTACAGTTTGAAATGATTGCCACCATCAAATTAATTAACACACACACACATCCACTCGTGTAGCTACCTTTTTTTTTTTTTTTGGTGTGTCTGTAAGAATACTTAAGATCTATTATCTTAGCAAATTGCAGGTATATAACTCTGTATTATTAACTACAGTCATGTTCCTGCATATTAGATGCTTAGAAACTATTCATGTTCCAGCTGAAAGCTTGTACCCTTTGACCAAGCCTCCCCAGTTCCCCATACTCCAGCCCCAGGTCACCACCACTTCACTCTCTCATTTTCAGAATGCCATACCATGTGGGGTACGCTGACCGCAAACCTTCAAATGCTCACAAAAATCATCTGGCTTATGGGAGTACCGTGGCCAGAAAACATGACTACTGTATTCTCTGAAATTTTTGAATTTTCCCTTTAACAGTTTGTAATGATGTTTGCTTTTCCTTCAAACAAGTCATTTTAATATGTGACGTAAGGCATAAAGTTTGTAAGGACATTTTACCTAACTTTGAGCACAAGGCTAAGGCCAGGACTTGTGGAATTCAAATACCCAGGGACCAAAGTATGAGCCAGGATCATATTATATTTACAAAAGCACTAAAGCCAAGATGCTTCAAATCCTTTCTCTTTGCATCAAGTCACACAAACTTTCCAAAGGAAATCATCATTGTGCCACACTCAGTTCTTGGGACTTAGTGACATGTCTCATAAAACCAGTGTCAAATACCAATGTCAGGATGCTAATCCTCTCAATCCGTTTAAAGTGTGTTTCCTCCATGAACTTAGACTTAGAAAGGTGCTCTCCATCACCTACCCTGGGGTCTCAGGCAGTAAAGAATCTGCCTGCAGTGCAGAAGACCTGGGTTTGATCCCTAGATCAGGAAGATTCTCCTGGAGAAGAAAATGGCAACCCACTCCAGTATTCTTGCTTAGAGAATTCCATGGATATAGGAGCCTGGCGGGCTACTGTCCATGGGGTCGCAGAGAGTCAGACACAACTGAGCACTTTCACTTCACTTCACTTCTGTCTCATCTAATCCAAATTTCTTTTATTTCATGAATAATAAAATTGAAACCCTGAAGAAGGAAGAGGTGTACTAGGGTCCAACAGAGAGTTGATGACACAGCTGGGGCTTAGGTCTGTGTGAATAAGGACAGTATATCTTCTACAGACTACATCTAATCATTTGTTTATATGACATCCATCAATTCAATGGGGTCGGAGTAGGTAAACAGTCACTTTGTTGCTTTTTCTGTTTGTTGACCCTTTTAGACTGTAATTTCCTTAAGGACAAAGTCCTTGCGTGTTTAATTGGCTCCATATGTTACCCAAGAGGACTCTGTAATAAGAATGAGAGTATAGAATGTGTACTGCACTCCAGCAACAACATGCCTACGTTTTTAAAGCCAACTTTGGTTACCATAATTTATTTTTAAACATTTGCTGCTGGGGGATAGCTGATTAACAATGTTGTGACAGTTTCTGGTGAACAGAGAATGGGTAACATCATTTTAACACAGCAAATGTGGTGAATTATCTGGTTCAGTTTAACCGTCCCAGAAGGGAGTCATTACATTTGAACAGTATTAATGATCATGAAAAGTCTTCTTGAGAAAACTAAAATCCACATGATAGACACAGTTAATAAATCTTTAAGCTTAATTTTGTAGACAAAAAATTACAAGTCACATATAGTGGAGAAACCAGAGCATGAGCTTTGTGTTGGTTCTGAGACCACATATTTGATTTTCTTCTGAGACGTTGTTTATTGATCTGTCACTCTATTTCAGACTTGTGTTAGTTGCCTTTAGAAAGTTCCTCCCTTACATTCTAACTTTGTACTAACTGCAAAGAATTGCCATTTCTTTGTTTGCTTAAGGTTTATACGCTAAGGACTGGGTGATTAGTAACTATATGTAATCCTGTGCTGTGCTTAGTTGCTCAGTTGCATCTGACTCTGTGCTGTGGCCCGCCAGGCTCCTCTGTCCATGGGGATTCTCCAGGCAAGAATACTGGAGAGGGTTGCCATGCCCCCCTCCAGGGGATCTTCCCAACCCGGGGATCAAACCAAGGTCTCTCACATTACACACGGATTCTTTACTGTCTGAGCCACTAGGGAAGCCCCTGCCGTAGTATTATTTCTTATTTTTTTTTAAAGATTATTTTTGATGTGGACTATTTTTAAAGTCTTTATAGAATTTGTTACAATATTATTTCTGTTTTACATTTTTTTTTATCCCCAAGGAATGGGGGATTTTAACCCCCTGACCAGTGATTGAACCCGTACCCCCTGTACAGGTACTGGACTGCCAGAGAAGTTCCCACATTGCTATTTCTAATTTGTATCTACATATAGATCAACACAGGGAGGAGGAAGACAGCCTGCAATCTAGTCCTTTCCCTTTATGGGAAGACAAATGTGTATGCTATTGAAGAAAAAAAATATTCATGATCAAGGAATGGGGGATTTTAACCCCCTGACCAGTGATTGAACCCGTACCCCCTGTACAGGTACTGGACTGCCAGGGAAGTTCCCACATTGCTATTTCTAATTTGTATCTACATATAGATCAACACAGGGAGGAGGAAGACAGCCTGCAATCTAGTCCTTTCCCTTTATGGGAAGACAAATGTGTATGCTGTTGAAGAAAAAAAATATTCATGACACTTCTTAAAGGCAATAAGGAAGACTTTACTCAGGGGGCACCTAAGCAATGTATGGATGTCATGTACGGATGTGAGAGTTGGACTATAAAGAAGGCTGAGTGCCAAAGAATTGATGCTTTTGAACTGTGGTGTTGGAGAAGACTCTTGAGAGTCCCTTGGACTGCAGGAGATCCAAGCAGTGAATCCTAAAGGAAATCAGTCCTGAATATTCATTAGAAGGACTGATGCTGAAGCTGAAGCTCCAATATTTTGGCCACCTGATGCACAGAGCTGACTCATTGGAAAAGACTCTGATACTGAGAAAGATTGATGCCAAGAGGAGAAGGGGGCAACAGAGGATGAGATTGTTGAATTGCATCACTGACTCAATGAATATGAGTTTGAACAAACTGTGGGAGATACTGAAGGGCAGGGAAGCCAGGCATACTGCAGTTCATGGGGTTGCAAACAGTTGGACACGAATGAGCAACTGAACAACAACAAGAGTGTTGTCTGCCAAGAAAGAAAACCATACTTTACCTGGAGAATTCACCCACTGCCCCAAACAGAGAATGCAACTGCTACAAAAAGTTAAAACCTGGAAGGCTGTACGTAGGATTGAGACTTTGCCTCGCTGTGTCTGTGCATTTTAGCTATTTGCATCCTTGCAACTGTTAGGAAAGCTTGGTCCTGGGTAAGAACTCTTTTGAGTGACCTGACCATGTGATGCTTTGGGTCGGCTCATCTATGATACAGGGAAATAATTGCTTTCCTTCAATGTTCTTTCTCAGTAATGCTCACTCGTAGTTTTTTTTCCCCCTATTCTTTTCTTGAGGATCATTTATCTCTATATCTTGTGGTGGAGAAGGCTAGGCTAGACTATGCAAATCTCATCTTTTTTTTTTTAGGGGTACAAGAGATCAACTTCTAGATTGAACATTACCTAAAACATTCCCTTCAGCCCTGAAGAAAATATCAGTTATTTGAGATTTTCACTTTTGTATTCTCGAAAAATTTCTCCTGTTACTGTAGCCACCAGATTTTTGTGATGTGAAAGTTGTTCAGTCACGTCTGACTCTTTGCAACCCCATGAACTATATGGTCCATGGAATTCTCCAGGCCTGCTGGAGTGGGTTGTCATTCCTTCTCCAGGGGATCTTCCTAACCCAGGGATCCAATCCAGGTCTCCTGCGCTGCAGGTGGACTCTTTACCAGCTGAGCCACAAGGCAAGCCCCATATTTTTCGTGTCTTACAATTTTATGAACACTGTGTTTGTGAGCTATGGGTAGATGGCAAGTAGGGTTAGCAGTATGAGTTCCCTTTGGTAAAACTGACATTGTTTATGTTGTTCCCTTAAAGCTCAGTTGGTAAAGAATTTGCCTGCAGTGCAGGAGACCTGGGTTTGATCCCTGAGTTGGGAAGACCCCCTGGAGAAGGAAATGGCAACCCACTCCTGTATCCTTGCTTGGAAAATCTCATGGACAGAGGAACCTGGTGGACTGTAGTCCAGGGGGTCGCAAAGAGTCGGGCAAGACTGAGTGACTAACCCCCACACACATGTTGTTCTTGAAAGAACAGTGCTTTTTCTAGTCATGGGCTGAGCTCTAGACTGAAAGTTGGATAATGGTCCCATTTTGCTTCTAATTACCTTTTCTGCATTTGAATATGAAATTTGTTTTCTTATCTTTACTCTTAAAAATGGAATTAACTATTTTCCTTTTATGGTAAAAGCTCTCAAAATATTTGTGTTTGTGCCTATTGTGTGCGTGCATGTGTGTATGTGAGAGAGACAGACAGTAAAATCTTGCTGTCTTTTGTTCCATAAAGCAGGTAGTCAATGTAATATGAAAATACCGTGTCAGTTGATTTTTAGATAATAGCATAGCATTCTTTATGAAGTTTTTAAGCTCAGATATTCAATATACACTCAATAAAATAGCAATAATTCTATTAAACTGATTGGCAGACAGATTTCTGAAACACAGTCTGTAAGTAAACCAAGTCCATATTAGCCTTCATGACTGTCATTTATTTATTTAATTATTTGTTTAGCTGCACCAAGCATCTTGAGCGATTCCAGTTCCCTGGCCAACCAGGGATCAAACCTGTGCCCCTCTCCCCACTTTGCAGTGGAAGCTTGGAGTTCCAACCACTGGACCACCAGGGAAATCTTGACTGTCCTTTATTAAATAAAATCTTTAAAGCAAATGATCCTATATTTCCATATATTTTTGTTGAACAAGAAATAAACTTTTTAAAGGTAGAAAAGGCTTGTAACTGATATATAAAATTCTGTCCAAGTCAATACAGTCAATGGGGTTGCAAAGAGTTGGACATGACTGAGCGCACACACAGCTCTCAATCGAGGGATCAGGAAAGATTCTGGGAAATCTGAGAAGAGCAGGTGAGAGAGTGGGTCTTAGGAACAGTTGGTGAAAGGCTCCTGTAACAGGAGCATGTCTTGAATGTTTGAGACTAGCCAAGTGGCCAGTGTAGATAAGAGCAAAGAAGTAAAGCTGAGTGTGTGTGTCTGTGTGTGTATTTGCTCCAAGTGAGTGAGTTGGAGTTACCGGAGGATTTAAGCAGAGGTGTGATATAACCTGACTTAAACAGCTTTGAAGTATTCTCTCTTGGAGCAGGATAGGAACCATTTGAAACACAGATGAACCAAACTAGTTAATATTGAAAGGATAATTTTGGTTGCAGTGTTGAGGCCAGGTAGAAGCAGAGAGACCAGGTTTGAAGCTATTGCAATAATCCAGGCAGAGTTGATGGTGGGCTTGGCCCGAGATGGGAGTGATGGATATGCTGAGGTGGGATTGAATTCTATTTTACTTAGAAGGTAATCAGAATTTACTTACAGATTGGAGATGGAGTATTAGAGAGAGAAAGAAGTTAGAGAAACTTCTAACGCCAAGGTATGGGGGAGGATGGAATTGCCCATAATTGAGATGAGGATGATTCTAGAAGAAGGAAGTTTTTTGGGAAAAAAAAAAAATTTTTTTTAAAGATTTTTTCTTGATGTGGACGATTTTTTTAAATGTCTTTATTGAATCTGTTACAGTATTGTTTCTGTTTTATGTTTCAGTTTTTTTGGCCACGAGACACATGGGATGTCAGCTCCCCAACCAGGGATCGAATCCACACCTCCTGGGTTGGAAGGTGAAGTATTAATCACTGGATCACCAGGGAAGTCCCAGGACAGAGATTCTGAGGCTGGATCCTGTGTCTGTTAGGTTTGAGATGTCTATTAGATAGTCGAATGGAGATACTAAGTTAGTAGTTAGATATGAGAGTCTGAAGTTTCAGGTAGAGTTCTGGGTTGGAAATATAAACTTGGAACCCCAGTGAATAGAGGAAATTCTAAAGCCATGAACTTGGATGGGATGAAGGTGGGAACAAATGGAAAAGGGAAGAAGCCTAGGAAAGAGTCCTGAGGAGGTTCAATGTGAAGAAATTGATTAGATGAGGGAGGGCTAGTGATAGGCATGAGTAGGGGACCCTGTGCACAGCCGGAACCAAGTCAGGATGGTATCAGAGGGCAAGTGAACACAGCGTTTTGGAAGAAGAGTGATGAACTATGTGCAAACTATGTTGATGTTTGGAATATGATCTCTTGATTCTATGTTGAACATTTAAAGGTTGCTCCATATTTGCCATTTAATATATTTCAAAGGTGAGAATTGCTATAACAAAAATATTATCTGAAATCAAGCATCTTTTTTCCTCTAAGGAGGGGGTGGGAAGTAAGATATCCTTTATTCTTTGGGAAAATATAAGTGAACTCACATTAGTTTGTACCTTTCACATGGTGGCCTACATAGTTTAGCTTAGTACAGTTTGGGGCAAAGAGTACTTACGTAATAATACTGACTTATTTGATTTGGGCTACAATGCAGTGTTTAAAGTTAAATAACTGACCATGAATAACTGACCATTTCATATCCATTGAAATTTGACCAAAACACAAGTGATTTCCCCCTCTTCACTAGATATAGAAGATGCTTGCTATTTATGCACATCTAATCATGCACTTCTGGTTCTCTGTGGCTATTTTTTTTTGTACCTTGCTGTACATTTGGAAAATGAGTTATTCATTTGCAAGTGTGTGAAATCCATGAAGCAAATGGAACATTGTATGAGATGATCTCTAAAGCCTCATCCAGTTCAAAGATTCTAAGAAGAATGCTTATACCAGGGGTCTGTGTTAAGTCAAGTTGGATGGGGGTTGGGAGTTAGCAACCCTTCAAATAAGCTGGATTAACCTTGCTGCCATTTCTCTTAGGGAAAAGGCAGCTCAGCTTTTGAGAGCATATAGGTCATCAGTAAAAGTTAGATTATAAAAGTCTTCAAGTCACAATCATTCTATGGAGTAATAGAATTGAATGTGATTTAGGCTTAAGAGTCAGGGAAATGAATTTCTAGTTAAGAGCCATGGAAATCAGCACAATTTTGTATAGTTTAAATAGATTGCAATTCTCGGTTCAATATAGGCATTCACTCAGTTCAGTTTCCTTGAGTTCAGAGGTAATAAAAAAAGATACACATTTTTCTTCAAATTCAATCAGTTTGAAAGGGCCTATAATTTTTAAAGCTATTTTTTTGTTTAAATTGCATACCTACTAATTTTTTACTGCCAATTTCAAAGAAAGATGCTACAATCTGGAACCTTCCGTGTCTGACAGAGGAAGTGTGGAGATGACACGATGCCAGAGAGGTCTTCCCACTTGTCACTTCTCTTCCAATGTTTCAAAGGGACTTTCAAACTGGGCAGAACCTCTGAGGACTTTACACCCCAAGTTTCCTCCCCAACAATGACTTCTTTATCACAAGTATATTGGAAACCACGACTTTGGGGAATGTTCGAGAAGGAACTTCCTTCACAGTGGAAACCAGTGTCAGATTAAGTTTATCAAAATCGCCCAAGAATAGAGCTGATTTTTTGGTTAAAATGGTGTAAAGTAAATGTGAAGTAGTAACTGTTGGGGGAGTCCTTGGTGGCTCAGTGGTAAAGAATCTGCCTGCCAATGCAGCAGATAGATGTGGGTTTGAGCCCACGATTGGAAGGACCCCTGGGAGGAGAAAATGGCACCCTGCTCCAGTATTCTTGCCTGGAAAATTCTTGCATGGACAGAGGAGCTTGGTGGGCTACAGTCGATAGGGTCACAGAGAGTCAGACATGACTGAGTACCACGTGCATACACACATACACAACGTAAGGTAGGTGCGGGAAACTGGTAAAGCATGTGTGTCTAAGAGACAAGGGAGTGAGGGAGATGGGACCGTTTAAAGGGACAGCCACTACCCAGCTCCAGTTCACAGATGACTGCCCAGTCCAGGATTGTCAGGGAGGAAGTAAATCCAAAAGGGCATTGGTAGGTCAAAGGAAGAAAGCAAAAAGTGGCCTGAGCAGGTTTCTCCTATCATTCAAGTTCGAGTCTTTCTGCCCCACACACTCAATAACTACTTAAGAAAGGAATGAATGAATCCAATTTCACTAGAGGTAAGCAGGTATAAAGAGGGAGGCTAGAGGTATAGAATTTAAGCTTTACTTTGAATGCTAGACCTTTGGTTTCTCTTATTCGCATGCTAAATGCAGGCTGCAGATGGCTTCCTGTTGTTACAGCTGCTGAATCAACTTACACTGGCTGTAGAATTTTATTGCCCTTGTTGCAGAAAATGACCTTGAAAACTGAAGAACTCTTTGGGTTTGTTTCAGAAGACAATCGCAAAAGCAGAATCAGTTCAAAGGATGGGTTATATATTTTAAAGTCTTTTAGGTAATTCCAAGGGCAACTAGAAATCCTTTTTGAAGTCTGAATTTAGATTTAAAAGCTCGATAGAACCCTTATCCTCATTCTGTTGCTGTCGTTTTATTATTTAAGCATTATCAGCTTCCTTTCTATTTTTGATTAGGTTGCTTAATATTTTGTGGTTTCTCTTCTTTTCTGCCTGCTTTCCACACTTCTATTTTTAATAAAGAAAGATGAAAAGAAGAGTGCCTTTTCTACCCATTAAAATGATTTTACCTTTGCCTCAGCATGTTTCTCACTTTTCATAACTTGTGAAAATGTCACTATTATCACAGACATGCACAGCAGCATGTTGGAAGGTCTGTCTGAGATTACAGAATCCCTCTGCACGTTTAGGAGATCCTAGAAGACCAGGGAAGTGTGCTGAATGAAGCGGTGAGAGCCCGTGAGGAAAGGTTAAATAGGTTGGGATTATTCATCCTGTATAATAAGGGAATTTGCTAAAAATAATATTAATTCGTTTCAGACACTGTGATCGGTTAAAAAGAGAAACTATAACATCTTCGAAAAAATTTCCTTCTCTGTACAACTTAAAGAGACATATCTATCAGCCGAGCTGAGGGGAGGTTCTCTGGGTGCTGTCTGATTTTAGGGCTGTATCAGGGTCTCCTAGAAGAGATGCCAAACAGAAATTTGAACAAGGAAATCGTAATGTAAAGAACTGACTCTTGGAAATAGTGGGGAAGGAGAGGGTGGAATGATATGAGAGGATAGCATTGAGACATACATTGTGTGTGCTTAATTACGCAGTTGTGTCCGACTCTGTGTGACCCCATGTAGACTCTGAACATGTAATTCTCCAGGCGAGAATACTGGAGTGGGTTGCCATGCCCTCTTCCAGGGGATCTTTCCGAGCCAGGGATTGAACCTTCATCTCTCAAGTCTCCTGCATTGGCAGGCAGGTTCTTTACCACTAGCACCACCTGGGAAGCCCAACGTACACATTACCATATGTAAAACATGTAAAATACATAACCAGTAGGAATTTGATGTACTGATACAGTGAACCCAAAGCTGGTGCTCTGTGACAACCTAAAGGGCGGGAAGGGGAGGAACCTGGGAGGGGGTTCAAGAGGGAGGGGACATAATGTATACCTAAGGCCAGTTCACGTTGATGTATGGTAAAAACCGTCACAACATTGTAAAGTAATTACCCTCTAATAAAAGTAAATAAGTAAAATAAAATTGAATTATTACTTATAATAATGAATTGGAGTCACAAAAGATTGGCTAGTGAGAAGTACAGAGAATGTCAAAGAATGCAGGGATAACAGTTGTAAGGAGGAGCCACTCACTACTCTTGGGGCTGAGCTTGGATACCCAAGGAGAAGGATCTTGGCCTGGCCTCCAGCCTGATGGAGATCCAGTCTCTGATGCAGAAGGCGTGGCTATAGTTCAGCGATTGGCAGAGAAGTCACAGAGGTGTTGCTCTGGTATGAGTGGCTGGAAATCCACCCTCTGGAACTTACTGGATGGCAGGGAATCTGTGGATGGGGAGGTACCTCACTGGTGGCAGTCTACAGCAGCAAGTTACACAACCTGCTGCAGGAGTGGCTGGCTGCTGGGTAACGCTGCTCACGGCGTGGGCTGCATCCTGGAGATGCTGTGGGTGTCTCCGGAGCTGAGAACCCCAGAGAGGCCACCTAAAGGTGGCATCCTCAGGAGCTTTCTGAGAAAGCACACCTTCATAGGCAAGAAAGCCCCTTCCTCCCGGAACCCATCTCTACCTTCCTCTACCTGTAAAGTTTAATATCGTGACACTTGGCAGAGAACACTTAAGGGATCCATTACCATTGTTGTTGAACAGGCAATGAAGGGTGATTTTGCCTATGAGGCGGGCAATAAATTGATAAATATGGCACAGGGATATTTTTGAGATAATGGAAGTTAATTTGTAAGGTGGGCCAGGGGAAGAATTCTGGCTTACGTGCTGTGTGATGTCTCTGGATGCAGGGAGGAGGCTGGGCTATAAAACAGACCTCATTCAGTTCCCAACAGTCTATTTCTGCTTTGTTATTTGCTCCCTACTATACTTATCTTGCCTTTGAAGTCGTATAGGCAAGGTAAGCTTATACGACTTAACTTGGTTGGGTGAGATACTCATTTTAATTTGAGGGGGGAGGGTGTTGAAAAGTCTGTTTATTATTGCTACTGTTAACAATTTCTTATTGTATGTTAACATTTTGTTGTTCAGTTGCTAAGTTGTGTCTGACTTTTAGTTTAATCACACAAAAAGGTTAACATAGATTTTGTGATTAAAGTACTTCTGAATCTTTTCTTGGTACTTAATGTATAATAAAGGAAGCCTTGCTCTTTGTTCTGTGTAGGTAGGATTTTGGTTATTTGGGGGGGGACCATCCTAACCTCTGGAATTTGGGTACTTACATTTAAAAATATTGTTTACATAGTAAGACAGAGCTGGGGAATGAAACATTTCTTTTCCCTCCAAACTAGTCTGTGTCAAAAACATTATTTCCATTATCTTTGTAAGTGAAAGAGTAATAAGCATGGTAAAGTCATTCAATAATTTTTACAAACACTTTTTGGTGTAAGTCCCTGAAATTGAGAATTCGTGTCAGAAGAATCCTGTCTGTGGCGTTCTCCTTATCGGCGAGGTGGGCGACCACACTACAGTTTGTTCAAACTCACGTCCACTGAGTTGGTGATGCCATCCAACCATCTCAACCTCTGTCATCTCGTTCTCCTGCCCTCAGTCTTTCCTAGCATCATGGTCTTTTCCAATGAGTTAACGATTAATCAAATTTATCCTTCTCAGTGAAGTTCAACAGGGACCAACAATCCTTCTAGATTCATGCCATAGGGCAAAACATCCAACACAACTCCTCAAGGCAGGCTTCACATGATGAAACCTTGAATGGAGACCAGAAGGGTTCTGCACGCTGACTCAGCTCCCATACTGCGCCCCCATGCTAGCAGAGGTCAGCATCCTTCAGTAGATACCAAGCACCTCCAGGCATGAACTCCACCTCTATCAGATGACCACCTTTCTCCTTCCTTTCTCCTGCCTCCTCCAGCCCTTTATGTTTCCCCATCTAAGAAAATCCTTTCAAGTCCCAGAGAATGAAAGCTTCACTTTTACTTCTTATGTATTGTGATCTAACTCAGCTGTCCAATCCCAGTCACGTAGAAATAATCTGTAAATTTGAACTATTTTTATAGTAGCTTCCCTAACCACACTGAACACTATGAAAAGTGCAAATGAGGGACTGGCTTTTTATGTATTTAATTTCAATTCATTTAAATTTAGATAGCCACATGGCCGTGAACTAGGGGCTATCAAGATAACAAGTTTAGCTCTTGACTCTCAAAAACTAAGAACTGATTTCCTTTTATTTTCACTCCTGATTCCTTCTGATTTCCTTTCCTTTTTTTAAGGCTGGAAAATGAAGCATTTTAATAGTCATTTCAGATAATATGGATATTCTTTTTGATATCACACCATAGCTTAACAAATGTAGTTCCCTAAAAGATTAGTTGCAGTGAGAACTATGAAACCATATCTTTTGTACTGTTAACTCTAAAACTAATTGATTTATCTAGAAATTTGAATTGATCTGTTACCCATGCATGATTTGTAACATCATGTATCAGTCAACTGGAAGATGCTGGTTTACTAAGTTATACTGTACCATACCAAGTGTACAATGGAAACCTCCTCTGTATACTCCTGAGTGACTAAGAGTAAAAAAGACAAATAATATGTTTATATCAATGTAAAAATAACTTTAGCCTTTTATACTGTCTACATAAGGTGTCTACATAAGGAGACATAGGGTGTCTCCACACCTACTATGAGAACCACTGTCCTCCACTGGCAACAGCCACTAGTTTCTGAAAAACATAAAGCATCTCTAAAGTATCCTTTATGGCAAAATAACTCAACTGGATGAGTCTAAAGGTAAACATAAAATGTACTTCAAGATTGTGAACACACTTCACAAAGAGAAGCCTAAAGAAAATAAAAATCACTTACACCTTTGTCTTCTAGAAATAAATGTGTTACTATTTTGGCCACTGGCACCTCTCCTTAAGGGCAGGGGCTGTGTTTTATTGATCTACAAATTTCAGATCGAGCACAGTGCCTGGCCCTTAGAAGCACTCAAAAGTATATCTTTTTAAAAGTATACTGTACATAATTCTGTTGCCTATCCTTTTCTTTCAGCCTCGCAGTTGGTCAATTTCCCTGTTTGTATTCTTTAACAACTGCGTATCATTAAAGTTTTGAAGCTCAGACTCACTTGAAAGTCTATAACTTTTAGAAAGGAGTAAAAATCTTGCGAGGAAATAAACCTAAGTATCATGGGTCCAGAAAGGTTCTAGGGCAGAGTTCGGGGAGCACAGTTGCTCCCCTAGACTCACCAGATCTGGGACACTTGGACACGGGCCACCTCGCGGAGGACGGGTGAGGGTCCGGGACCACGACACGGGGTGCTTTCTGTTGCAAAAGATGGACATGGGAAAAGGGGCGCAGCCGCCCGACCTGCTCCCTGAAACCGGGAGAGTCGTCCGGTTCCGGGTCCGCGCGCCTCCACCTGCGGAGCCGCCTCACCCTTGGCGGGACAGCAGAAGTGGAGACAGTTCTCATGCGCGGTCCCCCGGGCCGAGCTCCCGAGATGCTCAGGAAGACTGAGCATGCGCGGAAGTGCCAGGCCGCCCCACCAGGAGAGGTCAGAGGTCGCAGGAGTGTCCCCACGCCGGCATTCCCGGGGAGTCCACAACTTTGGACTTCGTATCCCTGAAAATGAACGTGGCTCGAATCCAGGGCAAAGGAAGTGCCATCTGAGGCTGACTTGATCACCCTCGGTACTGGGACGACATTCGAGCCTCACTCAGGAGTCACCACCTGTTCCCTCAGCTCATCTCTCAGGGGAGAAATGAAGACCTTAGCAGCGCTGGAGAAGGCAGGGAGGAGTAACCGCCGCACCCATGACTGCACATCGCTTTTTGCTGCACGTGTTCCAGGTAGGGAGGTGCTTGGACCCCCTGTGATGCCGTGGGGTCTGGGTGGCCTAGGCCCGGACTGGCATGGAAGCTGATGGTTGTGTGCCCTCAATCGTGGTGTGATGCTGAAGAAAGAGCAACAACAGTCTGGACCCGAAGAGGCCTATGGGACAGGAACAGAGGATGGCTTAGAAGTGACCTTCACGGACCATCTGCAGGGACTAGAGGTTTACAAAGGCCATCAGAGGGAAATGTGGATAGATGACAGCAACCAGTTGTCTCCTCTTGCCCAGTTCTGCGGCCTCATTTAAATCCCCCAGAAATATGAGGGAACCAGAGGGAAAAGGAGAAATCTAAATAGATTAAAATTAGGTTCTAAGGAACCCCAACAGATGAGTGCACAAAATTAAAGTCTAGTTTTAACTATAAAAAATGATTTTACATTTATTTCTCGCCTAACTTTGTGAACTTATATTATGTATATATAACTATACTATATATACATAGTTATATATGTTGTTATTGTTTAATTCCTAAGTCATATCCAAATCTTTTGTGACCCCATGGACTGTAGCACACCAGTCTCCTCTGTCCATGGGATTTCCCAGGAAAGAATACTGGGGTGGGTTGCTATTTCCTTCTCCAGGAGATCTTCCCAACCCAGGGATAGAACCCACATCTCCTGCATTGGCAGGTAGGCTGTTTACCACTGAGCCACCAAGAAGCCCATATTTTATATATAGAAGTACTCTTGCCTGGAAAATCCCATGGAGGGAGGAGCCTGGTAGGCTGCAGTCCATGAGGTCGCGAAGAGTCGGACACAACTGAGAGATTTCACTTTCACTTTTCACTTTCATGCATTGGAGAAGGAAATGGCAACCCACTCCAGTGTTCTTGCCTGGAGAATCCCGGGGACGGAGGAGCCTAGTGGGCTGCCGTCTGTGGGATCGCACAGAGTCGGACATGACTGAAGCGACTTAGCAGCAGCATGTACACACACACACAAGATAATATACAGTATGATATATTAGAATGTGTATATAATTATATTTTATGTACATATTTATAATTTAATGTTATAATATGTGTATTATATAAATTATGTATAATATATATTCTCCCAAAAGTACCCAGTGAGAGTGGACTTAAAAACCTAGGCAGCGTTTACAATAACCCATTTCCTCTTTAAAACACCTAATAGGTTACATGATTACATCTAGTCTCAGCTGTAGCCGTGAGCTTCTAGCTCCAATGAAGAAAGGTAAATTAAATGCACGCTTGAAGCCTAAAATGCACACACTTAGAATTGTATCTGACTTGATAGAAAGGGGAACAAATACTTTGTTTTAAATCAAGTTTAAATTAGCTTCGATTTATTTAACTAGAAATCTGTCTCTGCCTACCACAGATATTTAATTATGTTCCTGGGGCTGCCTTAGTTTAAGTGTACTCAGGTTGCCTCTAACATCCATCATCTTCTCCTTGTCTACTTGCTTTTACTATGGTGACAAAGCAGATCAGAGTAAAAAAATCAGTGACATTTATCTTTAGATCCTCCCAACAGCACATCTCAGAGAAGGCAATGGCACCCCACTCCAGTACTCTTGCCTGGAAAATCCCATGGATGGAGAAGCTTGGTAGGCTGCAGTCCATAGGGTCACGAAGAGTGGGACATGACTGAGCGACTTCACTTTCACTTTTCACTTTCATGCATTGGAGAAGGAAATGGCAACCCATTCCAGTGTTCCTGCCTGAAGAATCCCAGGCACAGCAGAGCCTGGTGGGCTGCCGTCTATAGGGTCACACAGAGTCGGACACGACTGAAGCGACTTAGCAGCAGCAGCAGCAGCAATAGCACATCTAGCACCCTAGTACCCATTCCCCATACTCCAGTGTAACTTGAGAAATCTAATATGGGCTCAGATATTAGAAGAACACCCTCCCAAGGTGGCGTACATGCAGGGTCCCCTGTCCATGAGGTGGAAACAGCAAGTGCACCAAAAGAATACAAGTACTTGTTGAAGCTCAGTGGAAACAAAAGACCTTGAAGAGGTCAAAACACATCACTTTTGTTTTTTAAATAACTTTTCATTTTATTTTATATTGGCTTATAGGTGGCACTAGTAGTAAAGAACCCACCTGCCAATTCAGGAGACCTGGGTTCAACTCCTGGGTTAGGAAGGTCCCCTCGAGGAGGGCATGGCAACCCACTCTAGGATCAGGGATTGAACCGTCTTCTGCAATGACAAATGGATTCTTTACCACTGAGCCATCAGGGAAGCCCTGAATTTCTTAATGGAGGGCAAGCACCAGGAATTTTCCTTTTGTGGCAGAGACTATAACTGTTTCCCCATTGTCTGGTTCCCTCTTCTTTTTTTAGTAATGAAAGTTATAGCTGGGCTAAAGACTGCATTTTTCCCAGCCTCTCTCATACAAAAGCATGTATCCTAATTCTAGTCAGTGACATCATATGAGCAAAAATGGTTTGTGCAACTTCTGGGCTGCACCCTTAAAAGGAAAGGAAGGTACTCACACTGCCTTTTTTTCATTTCTTCTTTTTATAGCTGAATGTAAAGATCATGAACAGTCATCTTTGACCTCATGTACAAAGGCCATACCCGTGGGGTGCTCAGTCACTCAGTTGTGTCTGATTCTTTTATGACCCCATGGACTATAGCCCGCTAGGCTCCTCTGAGCTTTGGATTTTTCAGGCAAGAATACTGGAGTGACTTGCCATTTCCTCCTTCAAGGGATCATCCCAACTCAGAGATCAAACCTATGTCTCCGTCTCCTGCATGACAGGAGGATTCTTTACCTCTGAGCCACCTGGGAAGCCCACCTTGGGAACAGCAGAGTCTAAAGTGGAAGGAGCTTGTGTGTTCAAAACCACTGGGCCCTCACTCAGGTCTGGACCACCATCTCGAACTTTATAAGTGAGAAATAACTTTTATGTATGTTATATAAGAAATATCTTCTATGTCATGTAATTTCTGTGTTGTACAAGAAACAATTTAAATGTTATAAGATAGAAGTAAACTTCTATCTTGATTAAACAAGACTTGCTGAGGCAGTCTGGTCTGTAACCTGAAGCTACAGCCACTGGGGGAAAGGTAAGTTCCTGAAAAGAAATCAAGTGCCAGCAGAATGATGACCCACCTGCCTGTACCTGGTGGCCTAATGGCAGATGTCCTCTACAGCTAATGGCATTGCACTGCTTACAAGGTACAGACCATTTTGTGAATTAAAAGAGTCTTGTAATTTTTATGACAGCATCATTGTGTGCTATGCTTAGTTGTTCAGCCCTGTCTGACTCTGCAATCTCACGGACTATAGCCCACCAGACTCCCTGTCCATGGGGATTCTCCAGGCAAGAATACTGGAATGGGTTGCTATGCCTGTCTCCAGGGGATCTTCCCAACCCAGGAACCAAACCCAGGTCTCCCTCACTGCAGGTGGATTCTTTACTGTCAGAGCCACCAGGTATGGGCAAATTAGAATTGCTACACTGGACCTATACCTTGACAGGGAGTTTCACAGTTATCAATGTTTAGTCAATGCACACTGCATTAATTTTCACATCCTTTATCCTTTCCCCATCCATGGACACCTTTTTAATGCAAAAGAACTCTCTGAATCATGGAATTATTGAGCCAAAGGGGAGTTTAGTGAGCAAATAGCTAAACCAGGGGATCCTAAACTAGTCTGAGTGGCACAGTCTCCAGGGA
Source organism: Madoqua kirkii (assembly GCA_006408675.1). Lineage (NCBI taxonomy): Eukaryota > Metazoa > Chordata > Mammalia > Artiodactyla > Bovidae > Madoqua > Madoqua kirkii. The sequence continues at coordinate 6,721 of SJYC01092132.1, read as the reverse complement.
AGCTTATTGAAAATACAGATGCCGGTCCTTCCCCCACCCACGCCTCTGCCCACTTAGTGTTGAGGTAGGTTCAGGATGAGTTGCCCTCGTGCCTGGATTCAATCCTTCATTCAGGAATCTCTGCAATAAGAGAAGCCACCGCAGTGAGAAGCCCACCACTACACCTAGAGACTAGCCCCCACTCGCCACACTAGAGAAAGACCTGCACAGCAACGAAGACCCAGCGTAGCCAAAAATACGAAAATATATATTTTTAAGAAAGAACTTCAAAGGGCCCCACCCCTCATTTCCCAGTGTCAAAGCAACCAGAAGTTGGGCACACAGCTAAGAACGGCCAATTGAATGGTCTCTTTCAAGGTTTTGAATCTTGAATAACACAAGGATTAATGGCATCATGGGCCATATATTTTAGTGGCCAAGTGCTGACCCAACTTGCTGCTAGGAGAATGTTGCCATACTTTTTCCTAAATCCGGGGACTTTGTGTGTCCCTGCCTGTCCCCAAACCTGGCCTCAAAGTCTTCTGTTGATTCTGCAGCCTACTAATAGCTTTCCAATAAATTTCCTTTCGTTTTAGTTGGCTAGTTTCCATTTTCATTGCTTGAAGACAGAGGGTTAGCCTCAGTATCCAGAAATGAAAAGTCTGAGGCCCAAGAGCTTGGATAACCCTGGATATGTGCTCTCAGAACCCCACCAAAACAGAGCCTAGGGATCCTGTCATTATAGCTTCCAGTTTTCAGAGACCTATCCACTCCAAAATTCGTCATTCCCATCATACTCCACATCTGTGTTAGTTACCTAGTGCCTCATACCAAATAACCCCACAATTCCACAGTTTAAATCACCAAACATTTATTATCTTGCAGTTTCTGGGAGTCAGAAGTCTGAGTGTCACATGGCTGAGTGCCTCTGGCTTAAAGCCTCTCATGAGGGGACAATCAAGCTACCAGGCTTGGCTGTGTTCTCATCTGAAAGCGGAGGGGGTTGGGGCAGGGGGTCGTGAGGAAGGAGAGGCTTTCAGGTTCATTCGTAGGGATGTTGACAAGACTCGGGCTCTTCTCGTTTGGGGCCTTCCACAGGACTCTGCAGGCAGCACAGTGGTGAGGAATCCATCTGCCAGGCTGATTCATTCTGAGGTGTGCAGAAACCAACTCAATACTGTAAAGCAATAATCCTCCAATAAAAGGAAAAATGAGAGGCTTTCAGGTTCATTCGTAGGGATGTTGACAAGACTCGGGCTCTTCTCGTTTGGGGCCTTCCACAGGACTCTGCAGGCAGCACAGTGGTGAGGAATCCATCTGCCAGGCTGATTCATTCTGAGGTGTGCAGAAACCAACTCAATACTGTAAAGCAATAATCCTCCAATTAAAAGGAAAAAAAATAATTCGCCTGCCAATGCAGAGGACACAGGTTCAGTCCCTGGGTTAGGAAGATCCCCTGGAGAAGGAAACAGCAACCCACCCCAGTATTCTTGCCTGGGAAAATCCCATGGACAGAGGAGCCTGGTGGAGTACAGTTCCTGGGGTCACAGAGAGTCAGACGCAACTGAGCGCAGGCACACAGCGCGGAGCTGCCCACAGCATGGCAGCTGGCCACCCCCCAGGTTGCGGGCGGACAGAGTGCAAGAAAGAGCTCCGAGGATGGACGTCACTAGCCTTCACCATCCAGCCTCAGAAATGGCATCCTGTTATTCCTGCCGCATCCTGTCTGTTAGGAGCGAGCCCCTGAAATCCAGCCCACATTCAGGAGGAGAGGCTTACGCAGGACAGGAACACAGAAGGCGGAGGTCCTTGGGCCACCTGTCTGCCTGCCACACCAAACCATCCCTCCCTCCTTGCAAATAAATCGTAATCAGGGGTGAAACTCACCTGAAATTGTGATTCTCTGTCTCTCATTTTTTTCATGAAATGAAAAATGTTTAAGTGACTATTTTGCTTTCAAAATATCAGGCAGCAATTGTCAGGCAGAACCCACCACTGCCAATTTTTCTCACTGTGCTATAATTTAGGGTGCACTGCCACAACTGCTATTTTCTATGACATTCCCAAGGATATTTTAAACAATGATAAAAAAAGACAGTCATATCAATTTCTTGGGTTTTATTATTATTATTAACAATAATAACACCAGACGAGCAAAAAGAAGTAATGTGTCTCTTTCTCCATTTATCTTATTCCTGTCCCCTGTTATGATCTCCTTGACTGCCAGTGTCACTTTCAAAAAGCTAGTTCAATTACCGAAACACTATCCATTAAATTAGAAATGATGGGTTTGTCAAAGAAATTAGCTATTATTTAGAAATCAAAAGTATAGGCAAAGATTCTGCTCACCATCAACCAATTTCCAGAAGTCCTAACATCTTTTCACAGCCATTGTGAACCATGGAACAAAGTCTATGCTTTTGAAACCTAACCAGTTGCTAAAGGCACAAAAGTGACAACATCAGTTGCTTGGTTTTTGCAATTATCTAATAAAAAAGCTTATGTGCAAACAAAGTCATGTTTGAGTATCTTTCCACCGGTTGTTCAAGCCCCGGAGTCCTTACGATTTTCCATAGCTTTCAACTGAACAGAAAGAGGAGGTGTGAGCATACTCCCTGGGAGTCTACCCCTTGGGATGGCCAAAAGGTCATCATGCAGGGTCAGGAAATAGTTTGCAAAGTGTCATTTCAAAAAAAAAAGAAAATGAATGGAAACATTTATTTCAAAAAAAAGAAAAGGAATGGAAACATTTATTGGCAGAGTGCTCAGACTTCCCTTTAACAAACACCTTATCTCATCTAGGGCTTCCCTGCTGGCTCAGACCATAAAGAATCTGCCAGCAATACAGAAGACCTGGGTTCAATCCCGGGGTCAGGAAAATCCCCTGGAGATGGGAATGGCAGCCCATTCCAGTATTCTTGCCTGGAGAATCTCATGGACAGAGGAGCCTGGCGGTCTTCAGTCCATGGGGATCACAGAGTCAGACCTGACTGAGCAACTTAACACTTTTCACCTCAGATCATCAGGCATTAAATCCTGGAAACTGGAGACCCCTGGTTTACAGGAGAGACACTGTGGCAAGGTTGAGTAACTTCCCCCTCCTCCAGCATCGCAACTTCGGAACAGGACTGTGGGTGAACTGATGGCTCATTGACTCCAAAATGAATACACCCTGGAGCATAGCCCTGAAGCTCAGAATCTTGGCCAGCCCTCTTCCCTGCTGAAAGAGGTGAAAGAGTTAGTTGCTCAGTCGTGTCCAACTCTTTGTGACCCCCCTGAACCATAGCCCACCAGACTTCTCTGTCCATGGAATTCTCCAGGCAAGATACTGAAGTGGGTTGCTACTCCTTTCTCCAGGGGATCTTCCTGACCCAGGGATCAAACCCAGGTCTCCTGCATTGGTAGGCAGATTCTTTACCATCTGAGCCACCAGGTAAGCCAGCCTCTTCCCAGGTGAGCCAGCCTCTTCCCAGGTGAGGCAGGTTATTTACTGTCTCTGAGTTTACTTTCTAATTTGAAAACTAAGACGTAATAATCTCTCGGCTTGTTGTAGAATTTAAACAAAGTCTGTGGATGGAAAGTGCTGCGCATACCCCCTGGTGCACAGTGTGCTGGAAGAGGGCCCAGTGAGGCTGTGGAGAGTGTGGCCTTTTCTGCCGTGTGTGCAGTGAAACAAACAAACAAACAAAAAAAACTACGTCTAGTGAGATATGTGAGGCCATTTTATTTTTTCAATGAGTTCATGTGCTTGTGGATGAATATTACATACCAATAGGATGAGATGTTCCACAGAAATTATATTTCTCCTTTTCATTTTCAAAAATCCAAGTGTTGAACTACTTTGTCCACATAAATAAGCAAGTATGAACAGGAGTTTTGTTACTGGTGTCACTGAGTTCTTCAACCCCCTCCAAAAATATCATGAAGTGATACATCATCAGAAGTCTTTTTTTTTTTTAATGATCCATCAACTAAAAAGCCACTGAGAGTCCCCTTTAACTGTGTAGCAAGCAAAGAATTAAAAACCATCTGACTTTCAGTAGGATTCTTTACCCAATCAATCTTATTCTCAATTTCAGGGACTTACACCAAAAAGTGTTTGTAAAAATTATTGAATGACTTTACCATGCTTATTACTCTTTCACTTACAAAGATAATGGAAATAATGTTTTTGACACAGACTAGTTTGGAGGGAAAAGAAATGTTTCATTCCCCAGCTCTGTCTTACTATGTAAACAATATTTTTAAATGTAAGTACCCAAATTCCAGAGGTTAGGATGGTCCCCCCCCCAAATAACCAAAATCCTACCTACACAGAACAAAGAGCAAGGCTTCCTTTATTATACATTAAGTACCAAGAAAAGATTCAGAAGTACTTTAATCACAAAATCTATGTTAACCTTTTTGTGTGATTAAACTAAAAGTCAGACACAACTTAGCAACTGAACAACAAAAATGTTAACATACAATAAGAAATTGTTAACAGTAGCAATAATAAACAGACTTTTCAACACCCTCCCCCCTCAAATTAAAATGAGTATCTCACCCAACCAAGTTAAGTCGTATAAGCTTACCTTGCCTATACGACTTCAAAGGCAAGATAAGTATAGTAGGGAGCAAATAACAAAGCAGAAATAGACTGTTGGGAACTGAATGAGGTCTGTTTTATAGCCCAGCCTCCTCCCTGCATCCAGAGACATCACACAGCACGTAAGCCAGAATTCTTCCCCTGGCCCACCTTACAAATTAACTTCCATTATCTCAAAAATATCCCTGTGCCATATTTATCAATTTATTGCCCGCCTCATAGGCAAAATCACCCTTCATTGCCTGTTCAACAACAATGGTAATGGATCCCTTAAGTGTTCTCTGCCAAGTGTCACGATATTAAACTTTACAGGTAGAGGAAGGTAGAGATGGGTTCCGGGAGGAAGGGGCTTTCTTGCCTATGAAGGTGTGCTTTCTCAGAAAGCTCCTGAGGATGCCACCTTTAGGTGGCCTCTCTGGGGTTCTCAGCTCCGGAGACACCCACAGCATCTCCAGGATGCAGCCCACGCCGTGAGCAGCGTTACCCAGCAGCCAGCCACTCCTGCAGCAGGTTGTGTAACTTGCTGCTGTAGACTGCCACCAGTGAGGTACCTCCCCATCCACAGATTCCCTGCCATCCAGTAAGTTCCAGAGGGTGGATTTCCAGCCACTCATACCAGAGCAACACCTCTGTGACTTCTCTGCCAATCGCTGAACTATAGCCACGCCTTCTGCATCAGAGACTGGATCTCCATCAGGCTGGAGGCCAGGCCAAGATCCTTCTCCTTGGGTATCCAAGCTCAGCCCCAAGAGTAGTGAGTGGCTCCTCCTTACAACTGTTATCCCTGCATTCTTTGACATTCTCTGTACTTCTCACTAGCCAATCTTTTGTGACTCCAATTCATTATTATAAGTAATAATTCAATTTTATTTTACTTATTTACTTTTAATTAGAGGGTAATTACTTTACAATGTTGTGACGGTTTTTACCATACATCAACGTGAACTGGCCTTAGGTATACATTATGTCCCCTCCCTCTTGAACCCCCTCCCAGGTTCCTCCCCTTCCCGCCCTTTAGGTTGTCACAGAGCACCAGCTTTGGGTTCACTGTATCAGTACATCAAATTCCTACTGGTTATGTATTTTACATGTTTTACATATGGTAATGTGTACGTTGGGCTTCCCAGGTGGTGCTAGTGGTAAAGAACCTGCCTGCCAATGCAGGAGACTTGAGAGATGAAGGTTCAATCCCTGGCTCGGAAAGATCCCCTGGAAGAGGGCATGGCAACCCACTCCAGTATTCTCGCCTGGAGAATTACATGTTCAGAGTCTACATGGGGTCACACAGAGTCGGACACAACTGCGTAATTAAGCACACACAATGTATGTCTCAATGCTATCCTCTCATATCATTCCACCCTCTCCTTCCCCACTATTTCCAAGAGTCAGTTCTTTACATTACGATTTCCTTGTTCAAATTTCTGTTTGGCATCTCTTCTAGGAGACCCTGATACAGCCCTAAAATCAGACAGCACCCAGAGAACCTCCCCTCAGCTCGGCTGATAGATATGTCTCTTTAAGTTGTACAGAGAAGGAAATTTTTTCGAAGATGTTATAGTTTCTCTTTTTAACCGATCACAGTGTCTGAAACGAATTAATATTATTTTTAGCAAATTCCCTTATTATACAGGATGAATAATCCCAACCTATTTAACCTTTCCTCACGGGCTCTCACCGCTTCATTCAGCACACTTCCCTGGTCTTCTAGGATCTCCTAAACGTGCAGAGGGATTCTGTAATCTCAGACAGACCTTCCAACATGCTGCTGTGCATGTCTGTGATAATAGTGACATTTTCACAAGTTATGAAAAGTGAGAAACATGCTGAGGCAAAGGTAAAATCATTTTAATGGGTAGAAAAGGCACTCTTCTTTTCATCTTTCTTTATTAAAAATAGAAGTGTGGAAAGCAGGGCAGAAAAGAAGAGAAACCACAAAATATTAAGCAACCTAATCAAAAATAGAAAGGAAGCTGATAATGCTTAAATAATAAAACGACAGCAACAGAATGAGGATAAGGGTTCTATCGAGCTTTTAAATCTAAATTCAGACTTCAAAAAGGATTTCTAGTTGCCCTTGGAATTACCTAAAAGACTTTAAAATATATAACCCATCCTTTGAACTGATTCTGCTTTTGCGATTGTCTTCTGAAACAA
>SJYC01092130.1:0-17866 GCA_006408675.1 Madoqua kirkii | reverse complement strand
TACTTTTGACTGGCTTAGATCATAACTAAAAGAGAAATTAATGAGCTATGAAATAAATATAATTATATATAGGTATATCCGATTAGTGAGAAAAAAGACTAAAGATTTACCAATATACTTGGAGGGGAAAAAAGAATCCTATTCTGACCTAATGGTTAAAATATGTAGATGTGAATTAGTATTGAAAAGTATAAATTCACAGAGGAATAAATGTGTATGTTAACTGAAGCTGGAGAAATCACCAAAGGCAGAAGATGATCAAATTATCATCTTTAAAAACAGGAAATGAGATATTTTGAGGCATTTTAAGGTTTATTATAAAATATGGAAATTCAGACCCGGAACACAGTAAAGTTCATTGATATTTCCCATGTCACTTGATTATCTTACTCTTCATGTGATGCCAGCTTTTCTTTTTTTTTCATTTCCGTGTTAGCAATTATTTTTCATATTCAAGTCACAGTACTCAGGATATTACAGCTTTTGATATTTGAATTTAATATCATTATAGGACTGAATCCATTAGTTAGCCATCTGGTTTAGGGTAGCTTGCTTGCTATTTCTTTAGGCTTTCAAATTCTTGAAAATGTTTTGTACTTACGATCATTTGCATTTTAAATGTGTACGTGCATGTTCATGTATATACTGACATCTTGCTATAATATTGCACTCTTTTAGAGCTGAATGAAATGAAAGAATGACTTCCAAGAAGATTTAGTACATGAAATGCCAAAGTCATCTCATTACAAGTTTTGTCCCCAACTGTATCAGTTTCTTACGGCTGCTGTAACAACTTGCTGCAAATCCGGTAGCTTGCAGTCCTGGACAGAAGTCTGAAGTCAGTTCTACTGAACTGAAGTCAAGTTGTTGGCAGGGCAGTGCTCCCCCTGAAGGCTCCAGGAGACACTTCCTTGCCTTGCCTCTTGTCATTGCGCTCTGCGTTACTTGGCTCATGGCCCCTTTCTCCATCTTCAAAGCCAGAACCCTAGCTCTTGCTTCAGGCATATTGCCCTCTTGTCTGCCTTCATCTTATAAGATGCTAGTGATGACATTTACAATCCACTCAGGTAACCCAGGATATTCTTTCCTCCTCAGATTTTCATTTTAACCATATCTACAAAATCTCTTTGGCCATCTAAGGACATTTACTGGTTCCAGGAATGAGAGCCAAGATGTCTTTGGGGATTATTATTCAGTTGTGTAGGAAAAGTTAACTCAGCAGGCCTGGGTTGCTCCAGCCCTATATATTTCAAAGGTCTTCAGACCTGACCCTATGTCTGGTCCCCAGGAGATGATCCAGTCTGAATCCTTGGGGTATCCTACTTGGTAAGTTTCTTTGTTTACCTAAGATCTTGGGGCACATGAGATAGCTTATGCTTACAATATGATTTGTAGTAAGCACCTGTTTTGACAGGCCTGAGACTGTGGACCACACACGTATTTGCCTTCTTAAAGGAGGTGGGCTACAGGCTGAGCAGCTAAGACAGTCATACAGATGCTGCGTGCCACATGGTGTACTCCTAGTAAGATCCCTGGACATCAAGTCTCAGGCGAGATGGTTGAGTTGGCAGCACTTAACATGGGTCATCACACATTGTTACAGAGAGAATTAAACACTGTGTGTGTGGTTTCATAGGGAGAGGACAGCTGGAAGCTTGTGCTTTGGTTTCTCCTGGACTCTGCCCTCTGAGCTCTCCCTGCTGATGTTAACCTGTACCTCTTCACTATGTTGTTTTTGTTGTTCAGTGGCTCAGTACTGTCTGACCCTTTGTGACCCTATGGACTGCAGCAAGCCAGACTTCCCTGTCTTTCGCCATCTCCCAGAGTTTGCTCAAATTCATATCCATTGAGTCAGTGATGCTATCCAACTATCTGATCCTCTGTCGTCCCTTCTCCTCCTGCCTTCAGTCTTCCCCAGCATTAGGGTCTTTTCCTCTTCACTATAGTAAACTGTCAGAGAAGACAATGGCAACCCACTCCAGTACTCTTGCCTGGAAAATCCCATGGATGGAGGAGCCTGGTGAGCTGCAGTCCATGGGGTCACTAAGAGTCGGACACGACTGAGCAACTTCACTTTCACTTTTCACTTTCATGCTTTGGAGAAGGAAATGGCAACCCACTCCAGTGTTCTTGCCTGGAGAATCTCAGGGGCGGGGGAGCCTGGTGGGCTTCTATCTTTGGGGTCACACAGAGTCGGACATGACTGAAGTGACTTAACAGCAGCCGCAGCATAGTAAACTGTAACAATGTGTAGAGGTCTTCTGAGTCCTGTGAGTCCTTCCAGCAGATCACGGAGCATAAGAATGGTCTTCAGGAACCCCAGAACATCAGCCTGCTGCTGCTGCTGCTGCTGCTGCTACGTCACTTCAGTCGTGCCCGACTCTGTGCGACTCCAGAGATGGCAGCCCACCAGGCTCCTGCGTCCCTGGGATTCTCCAGGCAAGAACACTGGAGTGGGCTGCCATTGCCTTCTCGAGAACATCAGCCAGCCACACCTAATTAGTCCAAAAACATAGAATTCAGGTTGATGGTAGAGTGGCAGGAGGTGGCTGTATGTATAAAACGTATTGTTCAAATAGGATATGTATAATACAGAAAAGACCATCTTTGGTAAAATACTAATTTTAATCAAAAACAGAAACAGTTCTGGTATTTATGAACAAATTGCTGAGAACCATGGAAATCAAATGCTGTATCATTGCTGCTTTGGAAAGAATGGAAAAGTAGTGAAGATACCATAGCTCTGTATACAAATTTGTGAGCCCAAACTTCAGATAAACACACCAAAATATCATGCATGGCATTTAATCCTCACAACAAAGGAATGAAACAAAGTATTGTTTTCAGTTTATGAATGCTGAACCTGAGATTCTAGATGGCAGAGCCTGAGTTCATTCCAGAGTGGGACAAATTGGAATTCTGTGCCCTTCTTAGTGTGACACACTACTCAAAAAAGCATAGATTTTCAGTTAGCGCTGACTTACCCTGAGAATTGCACAGACCTTCCCACGAATTACAATCCTTACTGCCTCTGAGGGAGTGTTGCATTCTGTTGATGCATCCTTTCTTTTGCATCTCGTCATGGATTTGCCCCGTGGCTCCTTTTACTCTGCTGCCTGGAGATTTATGTCTGCAAATCTTTCTTTTTAACAAAATAGTGCTGTTTTTAAGGGTGGAAACCATATCTTACACATTTCTGTAAGGTTCACAATGCCTTGCCCAGGGCCATCTGTATGGTGTTATTACTAAATATTTAGTGACTTTTTTTTTTTTGATCATCGTGTGAGATGGAATGATCTGTGATGTTATCTTGTAAATTATTTGTGGATAACATTTAAAATCTTTACCTTGCATGTGATTTTTCTGTAATTTCTTGGCTAGTATTAACATGTGGTAAATACTTACTTAATAAAAAGATAGTCATATATACAAATATGAAATTCCTGATGTTGGAATTTCCGTATCTGTCTTGGTGATACATTGTTTGGTGAAAGGAGATAAGTGAAAGCAGTGGTTGGTTGCTGTCGAGGAAAAAATTTATCTCAGTGGCCCTTGAATTTCTGGTTTGTCAGATATTGACAGCCTCAGGATTTCTAAAGATAATTCAAGAATGCTTGAGAATGTGTTTGAGACACAGGAAAAATAATTTGCTAACAGGATCCAATAACATTGAATAGGAATTCACAGACTAAATTGAGCGACTTTCAATTTCAGTTGCTCTTGCTGTTTTCCTCATTTCGCAGGTAATAGCATTTATTTTCTCTCTTCTGTTGGAAGTGCTATAGTTAACCCTGTCCACAGTGAATATGTTAGAAATTCCCTCCCTTCCTTCATTACTTCCTTCCCTTCTTCCTTCCTCCCTCACCACCTCCTTTTCTTTTATTGGGCCAGAGGCAGATGACAGAGTTACACATATATATTGTATAACATGACTTTTTTTTTTTTTAAAGAAAATTGTTTACTTAAAATGTGAAAAGAATAAATGACTTTCTCCTTAACATCAAATATTGATCATTTCCACCATGACAAATGGTAACTAGAAAATTCTGCCTTTGAAAATATGCTTTTATGTATTTGACATGAAGGAAAATATTTATTTTGTTTAAACTTTCAGCAGAGTGTTTCACTTGAGAACATTAGTGAGAGTGTGGTAGAAAGGGAGAAGCAAAAAAACTGTGATATCTTTTTTCTTGTTACCCATCATATTCTTAACAATTTTACTTTATTTTTTTTCACACAGCTCTCTGCATTCTCACTTTCTCTCATATGGTCCCTCCAGACTTCTTAACACTTACAGAACACTTGTAAGACTAAAAATTTTCCTATCTAAACCATGCATTAAAAAAAAAAAGATTTCACAGGTAAGAATAAAGGCATTCTCATTAATTTTAAACAAGTATTTAATATATCATAGAGTTTCAGGGAATTTTTTTTTTTAAACAAGACTGTTAATAATTGCTAAATGTCAACCTTAGTATTTTTTCTGCTTCGAACTGTTAGAGAGTGAAAGAAGTGTTTTTGTATGTTCATTTTCTAAAAGTAGAGTGACCAACAGATAATTAATGAGGAAATAAAAATGGAAGCAATCAGGTTTCTTGGTGGCTCAGTGGTCAAGAATCCTCCTGCCAGTGCAGGGTATATAATTTGACCCCTGGTCTGGGAGGATCCCACCTATCTTGGAGCAGCTTAGCCTGTGCTCCACAACTTTTAAGCCCGTACTCTGGAGTACGGGAGCTGAAACTACTGAGCCCAAGTGCCACAGCTGCTGAAGCCCAGGTACCCGAGAGTGGAAGCTACCGTAATGAGAAGCCCACACACCACAGCTAGAGAGGAGCCCCTCTTCCGTTGCAAATAGAGAAAAAGCCTGAGTGCAGCCAAAAATAAAGAAGTAAACAAAAGTATTTAAAAAATACATAAAGAATGGAAAAAAATCTGTGAATAACTGTGCTAAAAAAAAAAAAAAAGAAACCTACACAAACAAGACACCAAAAAAGCTTTTAGCAAATACTGCACATTAAAAAAAAAAATAGAGAAAGAAAAGAAGAAAGGAATCAGAACCAGTAAGAAAATTTTCACTCTGTGAAAACAGCAGCCTTGGTCTTACTGTGGGTTTTCTGTTTGTTCCTGAGACTGTTTTTCAAGGCAGTGAAAGTAGCCTCAAGAAAGATTGCAGTTCAGTCTTAGCCTTGCTTGTAAACTTACACCAAAGAGCCACAATATGTGGTAGTGGCCTCATTTGATGGGAAAGAAATCTTTTAAGGTTTTTTTTTTTTTAATTCTTTGGCATTCCCTGATAGGTTGATAGGTGTCCTTTCCTGTCATGTCAACATCTTCCTTAAACATATTTCTACAAAGACAGTTTGGAGCATACGAGAAATAGAAGAGTGTAATGCTTTCATATATCAGTAAGATTTAACAACTTATTAACATTTGCTAGTATTTTATATATTTATTCCATGTTTTAGATTTACACAGTTTTATCAATCCTAAGGTTTTGTATAGAAGTGTAATTTACATGTAAGAAAACTTTCACTGTTAGGTGAATAACATTGAAAATAAAAATTTCAATGTCTAGGTGAATAAATCTTGAATTATGAGGTTTGACAAATATATATACTCATGTGGCAACCAGCAGAATCATGACCTAGAAAATTCCACGCCCTAAAATTTTCTTCTGGCCATTTTCAGACAATTTCTTTCCTCCACTAAAGCTCCAGTAAACCACTGAATTCCTTTCTTCTTTTATAGTTTTATTTTTTCTAGAATGTCACATAAATTGAATCATAAGGTAAATAGTATTTTATATCTGTCTTCTTTCACTTTTCATGATACTTTAGAGATTCAACCATTTTGTTGAATATATCAGTATTTTTTTTCTTTTTATTCATGATCAGTGTTCCATTGTATGGATATACCAAAGTTTCCCGTTCTGTAGCTGATGGACATTGACCAGGCTTTTTTTTTTTTTTTTTTTTTTGCCTATTTTGCATAAAGCTGCTATAAGCATTTGGTTATACATCTTTGTGTAGACAGCTTCTTCATGTCTCTTGGCTGATTTCCTAGAAGTAAAGTTTTGGGTCATATGGTGTGTATTTAATTGTATAGAAAACTGAAACAAGTGGCTGTACCATTTTGTATTCCCATCTGTCATGAATGAGAGTTCCAGGGGCTCCACACCCTCACCAGTACTTGATTATGTCAGTCTTAAATGTAGCTGTTCTGGTGAGTGTGTAGTGGTATCTCAATTTGCATTACTCTTCCCTGGTTGCTCAGAGGTTAAAGCGTCTGCCTGCAATGCAGGAGACCTGGGTTTGATCCCTGGGTCAGGAAGATCCCCTGGAGAAGGAAATGGCAACCCACTCCAGTATTCTTGCCTGGAGAATCCCATGGATTGAGGAGCCTGTTGGGCTACAGTCCACCGGATCGCAAAGAGTCAGACACGACTGAGTGACTTCACTCACTCACTCACTCACTAATTATACTGAGCATCTTTTTACATGGTTACTTGCCACTTGTATGCCATGTTTTTTAAAGTATCTTCCTTAGTCTTTTAAGAAATTTAAGAAATTGAGTTGTTAGTAATCCTATTATTGAGTTTTAAGAGTTTTTTAAAATATAATTCTGGAGGCATGTCCTTTATTGAATACAGATTTTGCAAATATTTTTTCCCAAGCCTGTGTCGTGTATTTTCATTCTCTTAACTGTCAATTTTGAAGAGCAGAAGTTTTAAAATTATGATCAGTTCCAAATTATTATTTTTTAAATAGTTGATGCTTTCTGATATAAAGAAATTTAGGCTGTCAAGATCAGCAAGGTTTTGCTCCTATGTGTTCTTTATGAAGTTTTATAATTTTCCATTTCAAGTAAATGATACTAGGTGAATGTCCAATATCTTTTTATATTTGCATATGATAATCAAATTGTGCTAACACTGTTGGTTGAAAAAAATGATTTCCCCATAAATTATTTTGGTATCTTTTTCAAAATTAATTTTCTAGTTACATGATGGACTACTTGTGGACTTTCTAGTCTCTTCTGTGGATTTTTATGACTATCCTTGGGCTTCCCAGCTATCCTGGCTTCCTGACTTATGCTGGAGTGATTGTGAAGAGATACCCCATGTCTAAGCGCAGAGAAGCCCCAGCAAGATGGTAGGTGCTGGAGCAGCAGCTGTGTGGAGCGACTTTGAGGAGATACCCCACATTCAAGGGCAAAGGAGAAACCCCAGCAAGACTGTAGGAGGGGCAAAATCGCATTTAGAATCAAACCACATCCACCAGAGATGCTCAGAAGGCTCAAACAAACCTTGTGTACACCAGGACCCACACAGACTGAGCCAGAACTGTATTTGAATGTCTCCTGTGGAGGTATGGGTCAGCAGTGGACTGTTGCAGGGGCAAGGGCTCTGGGTGCAGCAGACCTGGGTATGGCATAAGCCCTCTTGGAGGAGGTTGCCATTGGCCCCACCATAGAGATGCCAGAACTTACACAGGACTGGGGAAACAGACTCTTGGAGGGCACAAACAGAACCTTTTGTGCACCAGGACCCAGGAGAAAGGAGCAGTGACTCCACAAGAGACTGACCCAGACTTCCCTGTGAGTGTCCAGGAGTCTCTGGCAGAGAAGTGGGTCAGTAGTGGCCTGCTGCAGGGTTGGGGGCAGTGCATGCATGGGACCTTTTGAAGGAGGTCGCCTTTATCTTCATTACCTCTACCATAGTTTGAAAGTTGCTTAGTAGTGTCAGACTCTTTGCAACCCCATGGATTGTAGCCTACCAGATTCCAGCATTCATGGGATTTTCCAGGCAAGAATACTGGAGTAGGTTGCATTTTCTTCTCCAGGAGATCTTGCCTCCCCAGGGATTGAACCGGGGTCTCCTGCATTGTAGGCAGATGCTTTACCTTCTGAGCCCTAGGGAAGGCTCAAACTACTGTAGTTTGGCCCCAGGTAAATAACAGGGAGGGAACACATCCCCACCCATCAACAGAAAATTGGATTAAAGATTTACTGAGCATGGTCCTGTCCATCAGAACAAGACCCAGTTTCCCCCTCAGTCAGTCTCTCCCATCAGAAAATTTCCATAAGCCTCTTATCCTTCTTGGTCAGAGGGCAGACTGAAAACCACAGTCACAGAAAACTAACCAATCTGATCATACAGACTACAACCTTGTTTAACTCAATGAAACTATGAGCCATGCCCGTGTAGGGCCACCCAAGATGGGTGGGTCATGGTAGAGAGTTCTGACAAAATGTGGTTCACTGGAGAAGGGAATGGCAAACTACTTAAGTATTCTTGCCTTGAGAACCTCATGAACACTACAAAAAGGCAAAAAGATAGGACTGAAAGATGACTCCCCAGGTTGGTAGGTGCTCAGTATGCCACTGGAGGTCAGTGGAGAAATAACTCCAGAAAGAATGAAGGAATGGCCGCAAAGCAAAAACAACACCCAGTTGTGGTTGTGACTGGGGATGGCAGTAAAGTCAGATGCTTTAAAGAGCACATTGCATAGGAACTTGGAATGTTAGGTCCATGAATCAAGGCAAATTGGAAGTTGTCAAACAGGAGATGAGTGATGTTCACAAGAGTGAACATCAACACTAGGAATCAGCAAACTAAAATGGACTGGAATGGGTGAATATAACTCAGATGACCATCATATCTACTATCGTGGACAAGAATCCCTTAGAAAAAATGGAGTAGCCATCATAGTCAACAAAAGATTCCGAAATAGAGTACTTGTATGCAGTCTCAAAAACAACAGAATGATCGCTGTTCATTTCCGTGGCAAACCATTCAGTATCACAGTAATACAAGTCTATGCCCTGACCAGTAATGCCAAAGAAGCTGAATTTGAATGGTTCTGTGAAGACCTACAAGACCTTCTAGAACTAACACCCTAAAAAGATGTCCTTTTCATTATAGGGAACTGGAATGCAAAGTAGGAAGTCAAGAAATACCTTGAGTAACAGTCAAATTTGGCCTTGGAATGTGGAATGAAGCAGGGTAAAGGTTAATAGAATTTTGCAAAGAGAATGCACTGGTCATAGCAAACACCCTCTTCCAAGAACACAAGTGAAGACTCTACACATGGACATCACCAAATGGTCAACGCTGAAATCTGATTGATTATATTCTGTGCAGCCAAATATGGAGATCTATACAGTCAGCAAAAACAAGATCAGGAGCTGACTGTGGCTCAGATCATGAACTCCTTATTGACAAATTCAGACTTAAATTGAAGAAAGCAGGGACAACCACTAGACCATTCAGGTATGACCTAAATCAAATCCCTAATGATTATACAGTGGAAGTAAGAAATAGACTCAACGGATTAGATCTGATAGACACAGTGCCTGAAGAACTATGGATAGAGGTTCCTGACATTGTACAGGAGGTAAGGATCAAGACCATCCCCAAGAAAAAGAAATGCAAAAAGGCAAAATGGTTGTCTGAGGAGGCCTTACAAATAGCTGTGGAAAGAAGAGAGTGAGTGAGTGAAGTCACTCAGTTGTGTCTGACTCTTTGCGACCCTGTGGACTGTAGCCTACCAGGCTCCTCTATCCATGTGATTCTCCAGGAAAGAAGAAAAGTGAAAGGCAAAGGAGAAAAGGAAATATATACCCATTTGAATGCAGAGTTCCAAAGAATAGTAAGGAGAGAGAAGAAAGCCTTCCTCAGTGATCAGTGCAAGGAAATGAGAGGAAAACAATAGAATGGGAAAGACTACAGATCTTTTCAAGAGAATTAGAGCTACCAAGGGAATATTTCATGCAAAGATGGGCTCAAAAAGGGACAGAAGTGGTGTGGACCTAATGGAAGCAGAAGATATTAAGAAGAGATGGCAAGAATACACAGAACTATACAAAAAAGGTCTTCTTGAACCAGATAACCATGACGGTGTGGTCACTCACCTAGGGCCAGACATCCTGGAATGTGAAGTCAAATGGGCCTTAGAAAGCATCACTACGAACAAAGCTAGTGGAGGGGATGGAATTCCAGTTGAGCTATTTCAAATCCTGAAAGATGATGCTGTGAAAGTGCTGCACTCAATATGCCAGCAAATTTGGAAAACTCAGCAGTGGCCACCGGACTGGAAAAGGTCAATTTTCATTCCAATCCCAAAGAAAGGCAATGCCAAAGAATGCTCAAACTACTGTACAACTGCAGTCATCTCACACACTAGTAAAGTAATGCTCAAAATTCTCCAAGCCAGGCTTCAACAGTATGCGAACTGAGAACTTCCAGTTGTTCAAGGTGGATTTGGAAAAGGCAGAGCAACCAGAGATGAAATTGCCAACATCTGTTGGATCATCAAAAGAGCAAGGGAGTTCCAGAAAAACATCTGCTTTATTGACTATGCCAAAGCCTTTGACTGTGTGGATCACAATAAACTGTGGAAAATGTTTAAAGAGGTGGGAATACCAGACCACCTGACCTGCCTCCTGAGAAATCTGTATGCAGGTCAAGAAGCAGCAATTAGAACTGGACATGGAAGAACAGGCTGGTTCCAAATTGGGAAAGGAGTACGTCAAGGCTGTACATTGTCACCCTGCTTATTTAACTTATGTGCAGAGTACATCATGAGAAATTCTGGGCTGGAGGAAGAACAAGCTGGAGTCAAGATTGTGAAAAGAAATATCAATAACCTCAGACATGCAGATGACACCACCCTTATGGCATAAAATGAAGAACTAAAGAGCCTCTTGATGAAAGTGAAGAGTGAAAAATCTGGCTTAAAACTAAACATTCATAAAACTAAGATCAAGGCATCTAGCTCCCTCACTTTATGGTAAATAAATGGGGGAAACAATGAAAATAGCGAGATACTTTATTTTCTTGAGCTCCAAAATCTCTGCAGATGGTGACTGCAACCACGAAATTAAAAGATGCTTACTCCTTGGGAAAAAAGTTATGATCAACCTAGATAGCATATTAAAAAGCAGAGACATTACTTTGCTAATAAAGATCCATCTGGTCAAAGCTATGGTTTTTCCAGTAGTCATGTATGGATGTGAGACTATAAAGAAAGCTGAGCGCCAAAGAATTGATGCTTTTGAACTGTAGTGTTGGAGAAGACTCTTGAGAGTCACTTGTTCTGCCAGGAGATCTCAACCAGTGAATCCTAAAGGAAATCAGTCCTGAGTATTCATTGGAAGAACTGATGCTGAAGCTGAAACTCTAGTACTTTGGCCACTTGATGGAAAAAGCTGATTCATTTGAAAAGATCTTGATGCTGGGAAAGACTGAAGGCAGGAGGAGAAGGGGATGACAGAGAATGAGATGGTTGGATGGCATCACCGACTCAATGGACATGAGTTTGAGTAAACTGTGGGAGCTGGCAATGGACAGGGAGGCCTGACGTGCTGCAGTCCAAGGGGTTGCAAAGAGTCAGACACGCCTAAGTGACTAAACTGAACTGAAATGAACTGCAGTTGCTGGGTGTAGTTTCCTAAAAATGTCAATTAGGTTGAAGATAGTGATTAGTATCATTCAGGCCTTTTATCAAAAATACTGATATTTTGAACTGTGGTATTGGAGAAGACCCTGATGCTGGGAGGGATTGGAGGCAGGAGGAGAAGGGGATGACAGAGGATGAGATGGCTGGATGGCCTCACTGACTGGATGGATGTGAGTCTGAGTGAACTCCGAGAATTGGTGATGGACAGGGAGGCCTGGCGTGCTGTGATTCATGGGGTCACAAAGAGTCGGACACGACTGAGCGACTGAACTGAACTCATATTTTGGTCTCATTTTAAAAAATTATTGACTGAAAAGAGATGTGTCAAATATTAATGATGGCTGTAGATTTGTCTTTTTCTCCCTGTAGATCCATTACTTCATATATTTTGAAGTTCTTTTGTAGGCCACATACATACTTATAATTGTAATCTCTTCCTGATATAGTGAACCTTTTATCCTTGTCCACAGTAGTGCTCTTTGTTTTGATGTCTGTTTTTTTTGATTTTATATAGTCACTCCAACTTTATTTTTGCATTGTATATCTTTTCTAGTTTTTCACCTTTTTATTGAATGTCAGATTCTTCAAATTCTATAATGCTTTGCAGTTTTCAAAAAATTTCACATACATGATTCCATATAATCCCATGCTGTGCTGTGTTGTGTTTAGTTGCTCAGTTGTGTCCGACTCTTTATGACCCCATGAACTGGGGTGTGCCAGGCTCTTCTGTCTTCGGGAATTCTCCAGGCAAGAATACTGGAGTGGGTTGCTATGCCCTCCTCCAGGGGACCTTCCCAACCGTGGAATTGAACCCAGGTCTCCCTTGTTGCAGGTGGATTTTTAATCCCACAATAACCAACCCCTTAAAGAAGTTTTTCAGTTTTTCACTTCTAATATTTCAAATGCATTTTTTATAGATAACATATAGTTGCATTTTACTTTCATATATAGTTGGGCAATCTGTCTTTTAAAAGTTTCTCTCTTTTTTTTTGGCTGTGCTGCACATGTGGCGTGAGAAATTCTCAACCTGTGCCCCCTGCAGTGGGAGTGCAGGGTCTTAAACCACTGGACCACCAGGGAAGCCACATCACAGTGTTTTTATTGGACTGTCTGGTCTATTCCCACTTAAAGTAATTATTGGCATAATAGCTTTAGGTCTTCCATTTTGGCCTTTTTTTTTTTTTTTTTTTCAGTTGGTCTTAGTTGTGTTTTGTTCTCTGTTGTTTCTTTTCTGCTTGCTTCTGTGATAATCAGTTATTTTCTAGTTTTCCATTTCAGTGTTTTGATTGCTCTGTCTTTCTGTATTACATTTTTTTAGTGGTTGCTCTAAGGTTTTCAACATACACCTTAAAACAACCCGTCAACTCAGAATTAATATTTGAATTACTTCAGGTAACATATGGCAATTTTGAAACAGTATATTTTTGTTTGCCAACTCCCAGTGCTATTTTGGAGAAGGTGATGGCACCCCACTCCAGTACTCTTGCCTGGGAAATCCCATGGATGGAGGAGCCTGGTAGGCTGCAGTCTGTGGGGTCGCTACAAGTTGGACACGACTGAGCTACTTCACTTTCACGCATTGGAGAAGGAAATGGCAACCCACTCCAGTGTTCTTGCCTGGAGAATCCCAGGGACAGGAGAGCCTGGCGGGCTGCCGTCTGTGGGGTCCCACAGAGTCGGACACGACTGAAGCGACTCAGCAGCAGCAGCAGCAGTGCTATTTTATTATATATAGCTCATGTGTGCATGCCATATATTTATATGTAAACATGAGATATAAATTACATATATATGAAGTGTATATATACTTGTGTTCACCACATATTTGCTTCTGGGAGTCTTCATTCTGTTGATCTGAGCAGTTGCTATTTGATAGAACTTCCCTTCAGACTTCTCCTAGTGACTCTTTTCCCTTAGGGATAAATCCAATCCATTTTTATTTGTTTGACAGTGTCTTTCTTTTCTTTCAGTTTGAAGGATAGCTTTGCTGAATATAGAATTCTTGATTACCATGTTTTTCTTCTGCACTGAAGCGTGTCGGCTCAGTTTCCTCTGCCTGCCAGCGCTTCCTGAAAGGAGTCAGTCTTCAGTCTTCCTGCGGCTCCCCTGTGTGTACTGTATATTTTCTGGCAGCTCTGAAGAACTGCCATTTTTCTTTGACTTTTTGACTGTGATAGTTGACTATGATGTACTGAGGATGGTCTCCTCTGTGTTTATTCTGCTGTGAGATTCACTGAGAGTTTTAGTTTTAAAAAGTAAATGTTTCCCAACAAATTTGGAAAGTTTTCAGACATTAAAAAAATTTTTTTTTGTCTTTCCCTCCTTGTCTCTCTCCTTCTGACACTCCCATCACACCTACTTGGATCATCTCATATTGTTACTAGAGTTTTGTGAGATATTGCTATTTTTTTTATTAAATTCTTTTTGTTTGTTTGTTTGATTTGTAGCTAGGACAGGTTTTATGGATCTATCATCAAGTCCACTTATTATTTTCTGTCATTTCTTGTCTTCTTTTCAGCCTATTTAGCCTTTTTTAATTTTAGTAATTTACATTTCAACTCTATGGTGTTCTTTTGAAAAAAATAATTTCCACTTTTCTGTTCAGATTTCCTATCAATTATTGCTGGCAAACTTAAAAAAATTCTTCTAACATATTTTATGTTAATTTTTTGAATATATTTGCAGTAACTTTTTTTTTTATGTTTTTACCTGCTGAATTCAACATCTGGTCCAAATTAGAGTCAGATTCTGACTGCCTTTTTTCCTGCAGATGGGGGTTCACAGTTTTCATTCTTTGCATGACTGACTTTTGACTGAAGCTAGATATTATAATGGGATGAACTCAGGTTCTGCCATGTTTAGTTGCAGCCAGGGGTTTGTACAAATTCCTCTGAATTTTGGTCTCACTCTTTCTGAGGCTCTGTTGCTACTAAGAGTTTCCCCTTTAAATTTCTAGTTGCTTTCTAAGATTGGACCCAATCTCTGGCATCTTTAGCTAAAATGGGCAGTTGTTCTGCCTGCTGTATTTTAATAGCCATAGCTGTGGAGGTTGGGCAGAGCCATGGGTCAAATAGCCACAAACTCCAAATTCTTAACTTTTCCAGTGGCTCTTTTTAAAAATTAAATATGTGTGTTGGTTTTGCTTGTGTTTAGGTGCTTTCTAAGATGTTAAAAGTCATCCTAATTTAAATCTCATGTAGTATTTTATAGTTGTTGTCTGTGGGGGCCTCATCATCATCTCACATTTCTACCATTACTGGAAGTTGGCCCACATCTTTATAAAAATACTTTAAAATGAGTTATACACATTATGTCATTTTCATCTAAATATTTTATGTGCAGTGTACAAATGAGGACATTTTCTTAAAGTATCCACTGTAACATTATTATATTTAACAAAATTAACAATGGGTCATTATTAGCTCTTAATTCTGTTCACATTTCCATTTCCCCAGTTGTCCCCAAAATGTCTCTTATGGTTAGTAAACCAGAATTCAGAAAAACCCACAGACTCCAGTTGTTATATCTTTCAAGTGCCTTATTTGAAATTTTCTTCTCCCTACTTCTTAAATGGCATTGAGTCACTGAAAAAAAATAAAGCCGGTTCTCTGTGGAGCATCCCATATTCTAGATTCGTCTGGTTTTGTTTCACTGTTCTACCTCCCTTATTTCTTATAAATTGAAAGTTAGAACTAGGGACTAGACTAGAATCAAGTTAAACTTTCTTGATAAAATATATTCCAGTGTTGGAGAAGACTCTTGAGAGTCCTTTGGACTGCAAGGAGATCCAACCAGTCCATTCTGAAGGAAATCAGCCCTGGGATTTCTTTGGAAGGAATGATGCTAAAGCTGAAACTCCAGTAATTTGGCCACCTCATGTGAAGAGTTGACTCACTGGAAAAGACTTTGATGCTGGGGCAAGAGAAGAAGGGGACGATAGAGGATGAGATGGCTGGATGGCATCACTGACTTGATGGACGTGAGTCTGAGTGAACTCCAGGAGATGGTGATGGACAGGGAGGCCTGGTGTGCTGGGGTCGCAAAGAGTCGGACACGACTGAGTGAGTGAACTGAATGGAACTGAACTGAATGATTATCATTCATGATTCATACTGTGAAGGTTTAAACAGTGCCTGGTTATTCTACTGGATTAAAGCAGGGGTCCCCAATCTGGGATCTAGTGCTTGATGATCTGAGGTGGAGCTGATGTAATAATAGTAGAAATGAATAGTAGAAATGCCTGTGAATCATCCTGAAACCACCCCCATGCCCCCATGCATGGAAAATCTGTCTTCCATGAAACTGGCCCTTGGTGCCAGAAAGGTTGGGGACTGCTGGATTAGTGGGTCCAGGTGGTCTTCAGGCTCCTTTCTTCCAGACCCTTTCTTCAGAAGATGACTTGATCAGCCAACTTGGGAATTGCTATCTCACATAGAGCCGATAGGTTCATATTAGAATTGTATTTCAACTCCCAGTTTGTAATTCATATCATCACCATAATGAAAGATTATCCTTAAACTCTTCCTAGTTCAGACTGAATCCATAAAATTCATGGATGTCTAAATTGAATTGGATAATCTCAGTGAGTCACCTAAGTGTACATCTATATACTGTCAAGTATCCTCCACTTTCTATCCCCTCTATAGCTATGCCTCGTAGGTTTGTAGCTTCTAAAAGATAGCCATGGTTTTGCTGATAATGCAGCATTCATTTGTTTGTTTAATTAATGTACACAGCTGCAGTGAAAAGTTTCAGGACAATTAAAAATACCCATATAGACGATTAATGGATATACAGTACTATATACAAAATAGGTAAACAAATTCAATACCTTGTAATAACCTATAGTGGAAAAGAATCTGAAAAATATATACATATATACATGTACACACACACACTTATATATATGAATCACTTTGCTATATACCCTGAAACTTACACAATATTGTAAATCAACTTTACTTCAATAAAAAAATACCCCTGTAAGACTAGAGTTACTGATATTGATTCTGTTGACCTAGTATTCATAATGTGTTTGATGCCTGAATCAGAGAAAACTTTTTATATTATGCAGCTCAAGTCAGTTCCTATATATTAGATTATATCAGCTTGATTAAATTTTCTTCTGTGTATCTCAACTGGCAGTCATTTCCATGGGCAAAATGAAGACCTTTGAATTATCTTCTTATTTGATTAGGACATGCTGTATTTTTTTAACCTCTTTCTCTCTCTTTTCTAAATCAAGATTTAGTCACATTAATTAGAACTGGTAGACCCTACAGCCAAATTTTAAATCAAGCCAGTGGTCTCATTTTTTGAAATAGCCATGGACGTTTGTATCGAGAAATCTTCCTTTATTACCACTCACTGTGGTAGAAAGGAGCAGAGCAATTACTATTGCAGAGTAATTTAATACTGTTTTATTAACACAGCCTTTCATCTTGGTAAGGAGTTCTGGGATTCATGAGGATGTCCATTTTCTGTGAAATACTATCCCATTTAAATAGATTAATCCACTATCTATCGTTATAAAAACATAAAAAAATAAAGATGAACTAAAATTCGAGTAGAGAATAAAATGTAAGAATCAATTAACTTGCATCCTTTAAAAAATATTATACTATTATCTTTAATAATTAGATACATTTTCCCTGTTTCTTACTTGAGCTATTGTTTTTTTTTATGCCAGGTACTTGACATGTTAGACTAGAGAAGAATTAAATCTGGAATTAAAACTTGATTAATGGTCCAAAATGCTTCAGAGTTTAAATCATTTGGATGAGGTAAATTGTATAAATGGATGTTTGTTTTTATGTAGTGAATGGCTCTTTTATCAGACATTATTTGGTGTTTAGGTTATAGTTTACTTTCTCTGCCCAGCAGATTTCCTGGAAAAATGGCATTGTAGGCATTTTAGAGAACTTACATGAAAGAACATTCTTTTGCAGTGCTTTCTTTGTAAAAGTAGCATACAAACATAAACTTTTCTCATAATACTTCCTTCTTTTAATTGCAACTATTACTTCTACCAGGGAGAAGTGAAAAATTAAATCACAGCGAAACAAAAGAACTGTCTTTTAAGAGCAGATAGTCTTTAATTCAAATGAATATTCATTTTATTCTTCATATCTGAGTGCTCCTTTATTCCTCCAGATCAAAGCATTCGTGTTACGTTGTTTCTGTATGTATTTTGCATGCCTGTATTGCCATTTGTATGGAATAAACTTGCTCCATGGCATTAAAGACATTTAAAAAAAGCCACATCCATTTATCTTTCTGATTTTCAAATAAAACTGGGCTCAGGATCCATTTAACTAACCATAATGTTTTCAGAATCACATTCTTCTCCTCAGCCTCTGATTTCCCACAGTAGGAGGAGGTAGATCTCAGCTTCAGTTTGTGTGTGT
>SJYC01092128.1:0-20731 GCA_006408675.1 Madoqua kirkii | reverse complement strand
GAAATCAAGTCCTCCCCCCCCCACCCGCCCCCACAACTCTTGAGTTCCCCTGCTGAGTTTATGATCAACCTCTCCAAAACTTTATTCTTCTTCTTCTTGTGTCCCTGTTCCCCTCAAGTTTGGGGAGTATCAAGCACAAGGGGGAGACTGAAACCAAGCAGGATACTGTGGGATCCTCCCAGGGACAAAAGCCCCTTTGAGTCCCCAATTTCTTGTTTGTAAAATAGAGAAGCTTTAATCTCCTAGGCTTTCTTTCCTCTCTGAAGATGCCTGCCTGCCATTGTCTGAAAGCTTGTCCTTCCTCTTCCTTTTTAGCTGAGTCATGAGGACCTTTGCCAAGGCTGGTAGGCTCTAGTGCTTATTGTCTGGACTTCTTAGGTATACACACACATAGGGACCTTTCTTAGAGTTATTACAAGCCTAGGAAGGGCTGTGTACACAAGGCAGAGTCCTTGGGAGACCCTGTTCTCTCTAGTCGGCATCCAGTTATTTCTGAGTTCAGATCTTCTCTAGTTTCTTCATGTCTGCAGCTCTGCTTATCTTAGAGGAGAGCTTGTATTAAACCTTATATATTGCAGATTTGAAATAAGTTTTGAGAACAATCCTTAATTACCTGGGAAACCAACACTTCGAGAACACAAAGCTCTGGGTTTTGTGTGAATGCCCAGTTGGGAAAAAATGTAGTTTACCTATCTTCCTTCTCTTGCTTTGGAGAAGGAAATGGCAACCTACTCCAATACTCTTGCCTGAAAAATCCCATGGATGGAGAAGCCTGGTAGGCTATAGTCGATGGGGTTGCAAAGAATCAGACACGACTGAGTGACTTTACTTCACTTTCTCTTGCTTATATGTACATTTTTTATTGATGTTATTATTCTCTGATACTTTTCACTTCCTGTATTGTCTCTCCTTTTCATCCCAGCTCACTTTCTTTCTGTCTTCTCCTTCTATTTCTTCTCCAAAGGAAGCAGTAATGGGCACAGCAGGTTGACTCAGTGAGAAGGAATGGAAACGTTATCTGTCCAATGTCTCTGTTGATTTAAAGGGGAGTTATGCCCATTTGGGGCTTCCCTGGTGGCTCAGTGGTAAAGCATCTGCCTGCAATGCAGGAGACCGAGTTTGATCCCTAGGTTAGGAAGATCCCCTGGAAAAGGGAATGGCTACCTACTCTAGTATTCTTGTCTAGAGAATTCCATGGCTAGAGGAGCCTGGCTACAGTCCACAGGGTCTCAGAGTTGGACATGACTGAAGTAACCTAGCATGCATATATATGCCCATTTTCCTAGGAGCAATAAAGTTGAATGTATTCAGATGGGACCCCAAAACCACTTATATTGTGAAGTACTAAATATAATAGTTGAAAAATGCATAATGCCAGTACAATGGAATGTTCTTTACTTTCCCTTTTGCAGATTCATTTTGTTTCTGTTTTTCAGCTTGTAACAAACATCGCCTGAACCTTGAAGTAAAGATGAACTTTGTTTTATCTCCCTGGGCTAGAGAGGAGGCTAAAGGAAGCAGTACCTACCTTAGTGGAAATGTTTTCTCATGGGAGGGGCGGTTACCCTCTAAATTCTTAGAACATTTGGGGAAAAAAAAATCTATTGAATCACAGTGAAGGCTGCAGCAGGATTGAGATTTATCCATAAATTGGAATGGAAAAATTCCTGGCAGGGCTGCCAAGGCTGGAAATCACAGATTTACATTTTCCTTATCCACAGAAGGTCAAGGAGTTTGTTTATCCCCTGGATAATTAGTGCGCATCCTCTCAGACACCTCCCACACTTGGTGATCTTTCAGGCTGCCCTTCCTGCACTGGTCTTCAACCCCCTAAATATCCTCCCTGCCCTCACCTGCCCAGGCTTCTTGGGAGTATCCCCCAGGTCACGCTGGCCTGCTGTGGCCCTCCCTTTCCACAGGCATTCAGGAGGCCCTGCTTACCCTAACTGTAGATGTTTCAGGAATAATTTCCCCAAGGATGTGCCCTGGGGGTCACCTCATTTCTCCAGTGGTGTGAAAAAAGATTATGGGCTGTGCGCCAAGATGTACCCCAAACTTGGCAAATGGTCAGCCGTTCTCATGGTCAAGGGGACCTGTCCCCCATGTCACTGGGTGTAGAGGGAACTCTGTGATGGTTTCTGTACAAATGATTTACATGCCTCTCGAAATAAGATACTTCATGTCTTTTGCCTCGTAATGATAGGTGTAAAGGATTGAGGAGCAGGGGAGAAGTCAAGGTGACTGTTTCGGATGGTCATTACTTTGTTCATAAAACAACCTATAAATTTGCCAGTGTTATTACAGGCTAGTTGGTTTAAGCCATTGCAGTCTCTCAGGGGTGCCTGGGGTGAAGGGCAACATTTCTTCCATCTCACAGAGCATCCATGGATTAGTTCAGTAAAAGTAAATAAGAAGGATATTCAGAGTACCCCATAGCAGAAGCAATTTCCCTAGAGGAGGGCAAGGAGCTTATTTAGGGAGCTGTTGGTTTTTGTGAAAATCCTCTCTTTATACATTAGTTATGAAAAGAGGAGTTAGACTTGAATGTTCAGGAATGAAAGAGTCTAGTTGCTTGCAGAAAAGGCTCAGGATAATTAAAGATGCAGCATTTCCACCCTTGAGTGCAAGAGAATGTTAGTGAAGCAAGTGGCAATATCATAGACAGGGCTTAATAATTTGATGGGGTTTACAAGTGCCGAGATGACAGAAGAGAGAAATAACGTTGGCTGGAAAAGGAGGAAACAAAGATTGTCTTGGGAAGGCATTTTTAACTCATTCTACTCCCTAATGAGATTGCATGAATATCTAGAAATGGGCAGATGCTCCTAAGAGTCTTATCAGAAGCTTACACATATATGTAAACATGTATAATACAAAGAGATATAGCTAAAATTACATGTTCCAATAATTTCAAAAGGGCAAGAAAAGGGAGAAAAGAGAAAAATATCATTGAGGGAAAAAAGCAAAATAACCTAACCCTAGGTCTAAATCTAGACATCATACACACATTCATATAAACACATGCACACACACACATACACACATATCCACACACATGGCATTATCTCTTGCATTAATTTGGCAGCTAATTTTGTCTGTTTCTTCCCCTGATAGAGTTCCATTTCTATGTTTATGAAACGAAATTCACCCTGCTGGCTCTTGACCTCACTGAGGGGTGGAGGGTTAATGAGATCTTACACTGGTCCTGACTATCAGCTTTCCAGAGTGCAGAATCAGACTCCATTTTCCTCTCTGGACTATAAGACCACATGAGACAGTGGACCCGGGACGCTGTGGTTTCCTTCTCCAGCCCTCAAGCTTCACCCGGGATGTTTAGCTCTGATGCTGCAGTTCCTGTCCTCAGCCTGTCCTCTCTTCTGATTTCTAAGAATTAACTTTGACTTTGGAATTGTGACTGAGGTGTCATCTATTTGTTGATGATGATAGATACCTGTTATATTGAGACCAGAGAATTTACTGACAGGGCTCTGAGAGGGCAGGCAAGAAAAAGAAAGAATGTGCTGGAAAATAGAAGATAGTAGCACATCCCCTGGAGTATCCAACATGCAGAAGTGAGTAATAGCATGCAGAATAACAAGAGTCTCCAGGGAGGACTCTGAGTTGCTGCAGTTAGCATCAGTGTGTGTGTCTTAGTCGCTCATTTGTGTCCTATTCTTTGTGACCCCATGGACCGTAGCCTGCCAGGCTCCTCTGTCCATGGGATTCTCCAGGCAAGTATACTGGAGTGGGTTGCCATTCCCTTTTCCAGGGAATCTTCCCGACCCAGGGATCAAACTTGGGTCTCCTGCACTGCAGGCAGGTTCTTTACCATCTGAGCCACCAGGGAAACCTGATTAGCATCAGTAGGACTAAGAAAAATGACCTTTACAAAGGAAAGGTGGCTTGTGATTTCCTATTGTTTTGCTGTGAACTCCCTTTAGCTTCTTTATCAGTTTACTTTTCCTGGGTCTGGAAGGTTCAGGGCTAGACAGCTTTCCTCCCTGCAGTGGTGCTAAAGGGTTGAGTTATGAGCCACAGACTCTAGGGAAGAACTACCTCATTTTCAAGGGGACCTCAAATAATTTAGTTCAGCAAAATACCATTCTGATCGGCTAGCTCAAAAAAGTGCTGCTGAGCTGGCAATAATTCATCTGCCTCCTTGAACAGCTACCGTTGAAATTGCATTTGAACACTGAAAACAAATATGCTTTCAGTGTAAGTCCAGAATCTTTTAATTCAGCCTCCAAGTTCCAGGGCAGATAGATACTGCATTGCGGCTCTCCTGTTCTTGCAGAGAAGCTCTGTTGGCTGGAGGCTGGGAGGGGAGGGGCCGCAGTAAAAGAGCTTGTTTTTAGCTCCACTCAGCAGATCTCTCAGCTCCAGGATATAATGAGTAAAGTGTCCTCAACTAAACTTGGATGGACAGAGTTGACAGGGGAGAGAAGGCTAGGTTCACAGGTACTAATGAAATAAGGTTTGCTTATCTTCATTTATGCAGAAGGCAATGGCACCCCACTCCAGTACTCTTGCCTGGAAAAACCCATGGATGGAGAGCCTGGTAGGCTGTAGTCCATGCTAAGGGTCAGACATGACTGAGCGACTTCCCTTTCAGTTTTCACTTTCATGCATTGGAGAAGGAAATGGCAACCCACTCCAGTGTTCTTGCCTGGAGAATCCCAGGGACGGCAGAGCCTGGTGGGCTGCCGTCTATGGGGTTGCACAGAGTCAGACACGACTGAGGTGACCAGCAGTAGCAGCAGTATTTTCATTTATTCGTTAAAAACATCAAGTGTTTTATCAAGCAGTATATTTTCTTCAAAGAGTTGACACTTCTTTTTATATTCTGGAGAATTCATAAAATAGATTCACGGTGCCAGGTGGAGTCTCCCCATTCCTACAGGCTCTGCCTCACTGCAGCGGGTGGACACGCCTTGTCTTGGCCACTGTCGCTGGCTGGAGACGTTTATGACAGTAGCGTCCATGCATGCATACGTTCACCCATGCACTCTCCATGCATTTACTGAATATTTCCAGCACATTCTGGATACCGGAAATGCAGGTAAACAAGACCCAAATCATCAACTGCAGCAGTAGCTGCTTCATCCTCCTCAAACCATAGCTCTCACATGTGTCTGGAACGTCTGCTGTCATCTCTCCTCTTCTTTCACCCCTGGGGACCCAGGCTGGCCTCAGGGCAGTGTGTGTGTTCTGGTCGGCCCCTGCTATTTCACGTCACTTCTCTGTCATTTTTTGCTGCTAAATTCCACTTGCTAAGAGTGGAGCACACACAAGACATACAAGCATCTTCTCTCTTGTTAAAACTGACTTGTGATTTTGGTACTCCTATGATCCTCTTTTATAGGTGGAAACCACGAGGTAAAGTGACTTGCTAAAGGTCACTTGGCTAGTGAGAGGCAGACCTGAGATTCTGAGTCAGGTCTTGGATTCTTGCCAGAGTCCTCAACCACTTCGCCTCCTGTCCCCAGCTGGTCTGATGATGTGTTGGCTCTGGCTTGGGGAGACCAGAACCCAGCCAGCAACTGCTGAGCTCCTTATCTAGACATCAAAGCCTCATCTGAGGTACCTTTTGAGCTCCTTATGAACAGATCTTTTCAGTCTTTCCATGGCAGTAGTTTGGTCTTACAGGGCGTGTGTCTCTACTTCAGGACAGTCTGCCAAAGGCATGCCTTCTCCCCCCACCCCCTTCAGCGAATTGTGTTATCTGATGCTTGTATTAGGGTGTCATCTACTAAGGCAGTTATGATCATTTTCTCCTAATTCTGCTTTAGTGACCCAGTCCTATTTCCCCTTTAATGGTAATAAAGAGAACCACGCATTCTGCGTGAGTGCACGCAGAATCTACTGTATGAGACTGGTGGTTTTTCACAGCAACACATGGCCTCTGAAAACTATGCCTCAAATTTAAACAGAGAAGCCTTGACTGTAACTCCAAAAGGAGGTTTGTCTGGGAAAAAGTTGTGCAGCAGAGAGCAGTCTGAAAGAGGCTTTTTGATGAGCTTTTGTTCTAGCCTGTTTAACAGCTTAAGGTTTAGAGAAGCCTATGTGAGTTCACTTTTTGCGTCTGAGTCCAAAGACTGAATCCATTAAAGGTCTCTCTTGAGCCTGCCGTGAATTTCAGGGCTCCTAGGAGAATGCTCCAGGCTCACTTAACTGGTTTGAAATCGCATGGCCTCAGGCTACACCGTCTTTATTTGGAGCAGAATGGGAGCCAGGGAATTAGTTCAAAAGCCACAACCACTTTTTCCCTTTACTGTCTAATTTCTGTGGTTCCGTGTTGGTTGGCTTCACACCATTTGCAAAATTTTAAGAACCATTCCAGAAGACATCGGTTATGGCTGTTAGAATGAATATCTTTCTGTCACTTTCTCTTCTGTTTTTCATGTTTGCACCCTTGCCATCCATACATATGTGGTTTGGACTTTGGAGGTTTAGAGGCTTGAAAAAACACTGCAGGCCTTCTCTCCAGCCCCAGATGGAACTCGTGTTTGTTTTTGCTTGTAGTTTGGGTGGTGGCGTGTGTGTGTGTGTGTGTGTGTGTGTGTGTGTGTGTGTGTGTTGGTGTGGGAATGGGGGGAGAGAGAGAGATGATAGAAAACAGAGAAAGGGAGGATTTTGATGCATGGCAGCCAGACATGCCGAGAATATCAGTGTTCTCAGCAGAAGGGCATTCACATGGCAGCAAACAGGATGAGACTATGGAGGGTGATGGCTGTGCCAACAGGATTAACTCACAGGCTGTGTAATACTAGCACCTGCCCCAGGAAGCGCAGCAGGACCCCCTGGGCTTCGGCTCCACTCTGAGCAGGCTTGGAGGTGGGCTGCTCATACTCAAAGCCGTTGCTGCCTTTGGATGTGAAACAAGGACTAGTCAGTTCTGCCTAGTTGGTCAGCAAGAGCAGCAGCAGACAGAAAGGGGTGGCCTAGGCAGTGACTGATGCCGGAGCCACAGGGCTCGGGGCAGACCCTGTAGAGCAGGAAGGGGTTAGGGGGAATGGGGTTGGAGGGAGGTGGCTGGAGACCTGCTGTCTTGACTGTGGGTGTAGAAGGTGACGCCAGGAGAGTGTCTGGGCTCCAATCCCAGACTGAGGATGCACTGAGGATGATGGTGTGCCTCTGATCGAATGACTTAACTCCTCAGCTTCTGAATCCTCATTTATTAGCAAGTGATAATAAGACTTTCCATACTGTTCATGTTCATGGAGTTCTCATGGCAAGAATACTGGAGAGGTTTGCCATTCCCTCCTCCAGTGGACTGTGTGAGAACTCTCCACTATGACCCATCCGTCTTGAGTGGCCTTGCATGGCATGGCTCCTAGCTTCATTGAGTTACCCAAACCCCTTTGCCATGACAAGGCCGTGGTGGATATGAACCTGAGCAAACTCCAGGAGAGAGTGAAGGAGTGGGAAGCCTGGCATGCTGCAGTCCATAGGGTCAGAAGAGTTGGACACCACTGAGCACAGCACAGCAGAGCAACCTAAAACCATACTGCTGTTGCTGCTGCTGCTAAGTCACGTCATTCGTGTCTGGCTCTGTGCGACCCCATAGACTGCAGCCCACCAGGCTCCCTCATCCCTGGGATTCTCCAGGCAAGAACACTGGAGGGGGTTACCATTTCCTTCTCCAGTGCACGAAAGTGAAAAGCGA
The DNA here is from genome assembly GCA_006408675.1 of Madoqua kirkii. Lineage (NCBI taxonomy): Eukaryota > Metazoa > Chordata > Mammalia > Artiodactyla > Bovidae > Madoqua > Madoqua kirkii. The sequence continues at coordinate 13,065 of SJYC01092128.1, read as the reverse complement.
AAGTAAAGTCGCTCAGTCGTGTCTGACTCTTAGTGACCCCATGGACTGTAGCCTACTAGGCTCCTCTGTAGATTATTTAAAAAAAAAAAAACCGAAGGGTAAATACACCAAAAGTGAGCCGAGCATATGCAAGGCTGGGCTTCCGGGAGCCCTTGATGAGCAGGCTGCTGTCCATGGTCACAGGAGCTGTTTTGCTCCTTTCTCCTTGGCCTTCAGAGCTCATTGCACCCAGTGAAATGGAATCCAGGACACCAACTCTTCTAGGCAATAAAGGGCGCAAGGGACAGACCTGGGTCTGAAGGTAGAAAAGGAATCTCATCCTTCCAACATAGCTTCAGCAGACGAAGCGTGCAAAGGGGGCTGGGGAAGGGAGCAGCCTGCTGTCTCCATTCTCAGAGCCCCTGGGTGAGGGAGGGCCTCAAGGGAGCACCCCGCCCCCCGACACCCCGAAGCTTCTGTCCCCAGAACTCTCAAGTTACTTACATAAGTAACTCAAGAGTCTTCAGATTTTGAAGACCCTGGTTTCTCTGTTACTGGCAGCACGACTCAAGCTCTGCTGAGTTTAATGGGCACTTTAAACTCCTTCATTTATTTCCAACCATCAAAATTGTTTTCCAACCTCTTGTTTTGTTCAGCGATTGCTCTCCCACTTAAAGTTCGCTTCAGATGGAAGGACAGAGAAGTAACATTGGTTTGCTTGAGTCTGAGCTGAGGTGAAGAAAAATCTGTGTCTTTGATGTGAATACTTCTGGAATCTGGAAAGGCAGTAAGGGCTCTAGTTAGTGGTCAAACTGAACAGTTACTTCTGAAATCAAGTGAATGGAGTCTTGAAAGTGCAAAGTAGCCCCGATACACAAAATTCAGTCTTAAAGAGGTGGCTTTTCAACTGACTTCTGAGCTCTGTGAGTTCATTTTCATGTCTATCCCCAGGCTCCTCTCATATTTTCTTGCCTGAATTTCTTGACTGCTTCATCTCTTCACTCACTCACCCGTACATCCACCATCCATTCATCTATTCAGTGACTTGATTGCACTCCTGTTATGAGCCAATCAGGGCTTCCTAGTTGATGCTAGTGATAAAGAACCCGCCTGCCAATGCAGGAGATAGAAGAGATGCTGGTTCCATCCCTGGGTTGGGAGGATCCCCTGGAGCAGGGCATGGCAACCCACTCCAGTGTTCTTGCCTGGAGAATCCCATGGATAGGGAAGTCTGGCAGGCTATAGTCCATAGGGTCACAAAGAATCGGACACAACTGAAGCGACTTAGCGTGCACACATGCAATGAGCCTGTCACCACCTAGATTTGGGGAATAGTTGATGAATTGTCTTGGAGCTGGCAGATCCTCACCGTTATCACCAGTCTGTACTTCTTCCATCATTTTCACTCAAGTACCAGCCCCTTTCTTGGCTAACTCCTGCTAAACTTGTCTCCTAGTATCTGGTTAGCAGTTTCTTTCTTGTTCCCACAACCACCCTGACATGTATAATTGCTGAATCCCATTTCGCCAAGCACCAACATTTTTGTGTGGTGACAGAGTATAGCTCAGCCCCTGGAGATGGGGGTGGGTGCATTGGGATAATTGTAAGGTGCAAGAATGTAGTTTTGTGTTTGACATGGGGACCAGAGAACCTGAAGATGACTGATAAGTTCCCTTAACCTCATGGAAAATCACAGCTGGAAAACCCTAAGAGGTTACCTTATCCAGTTCCTGGACATCAGAAATCTCTGCAATCTCTATATTGGATCATGAGCCTTTTCTGTAGTATTTCTCAGGATAGAAAGTTCATTCAGCAGCACACTTTGGGATTTATCTTAACTATTACAAAGTTTTTCCATGTATTTTCACTGATATCTTCCTATTCATTAGGATAACCTCAATACTTTGGTCCTTGTTTACTCTCCCTATGGGAGCAACAAGAACATCCAATTTCTTTTCCATATTGCAACTGAATTACTGTGGATTTTTTCATTTGTAAGTAACCCAAACCTACTTTGACTGGCCTAAGCATAATGGGGGACTTAATAAGAAAGATGGAGAGTTTTGCTATGGGACCCAAGACGGAAATGCACAAATGCGTAGGGCTTGAGGAATGATCTGGAAGCAGAGACTCAAAAGCACCAAGAGTCTTTCCAGGTCTTTCATCTCTCTCGCTCCCTCTCCCTCTCTCCATTTTTGCAGGCAGATTCTTGACCCTCTGAGTCACCACAGAAGCCCAAATGTTAGATGCTCAAAGTCATAGTTAAACAAATAGGATTATAATATATTATTGTAGGGAAAGGATTTTTTGATCCACATTTCCTATTAAAATAAACAAACAAGCACATACTTCCTCATTTTGGCTAAAGAGGTTAAATATCCCACAGTGAACTCACAAAGCAAACTCAGTTTGTTATTTTTTTTATTTGTCATTCAAATAACAAATTTTTGACTGTAGCAATATTTGTAATATTTCTCCCAAATTTTATCACCAGATTATATATCTCCAGTTTCTCCAAACTTTCCTCAGATGATAGCTTCCATTCCCTGTTTTTTTTTTTTAAACTTTTCAAAATTTTATCCTTAAAAACATGGCTTCATTGGAACAGATGTATTTGATCAGTATGGAGTTAAGGTCATCTGGTCAAAAGTTGGAGTCCCCCTTGGAGATACCTTCTCTTGGAACTTACCACTTCCCCTAACCTGAAAGTTTCCATCACTCGTAAGAGTTATGATCCCAAAGAAATTTTTCGTATAGAGAACTCAAGATGAAAGACTGAATAATGACATTGGCCAAGGACGGTCTGAATCCAAACCAAAGTGAAATCTTATTAATAATATAACTGAAAAATTTGCCCTGAGAACACTGGGCTATTACTTATACCAAGCTTTTAGAGACATATTGTCTCATTTAGTAGTTAAAATTCATGAGCTACAAATAGTAAATGCATGCAGCAATTTTTTTTCTTTATATACTATTTATCTCTTATATAGTGATACTTTAGTACTTTAAAAATTACTTTATGTTTTGTAATTGGTTTAAGCTTCATTATTTCCTAAAATAACAAGATTACCTTTACCACTGCATTGTTTAACTTAATAAATCATTTATTTAGAACCAACTAAAGACATATATAAAAGGTTTTATGCTAGGTACTGGGGCTTTGGAAGTGAATATGACTTTTGAATTTCAGGAGCTTATGATCTAATAATGCACCTCTATATGCATGCACACAAATTGTAGTTAAGGGTGTGTCTCAGGCTTACCTAGGGTAGCTGCAAAGATCAGAGGACAACAAATACAATTAAAGGGCATTATGGAGGCTTCCCAGGTCACACTAGTGGCAAAGAACCTGCCTGCCAATGTAGGAGACGTAAGAGACACGGTTTCGATTCCTGGGTTGAGAAGATCCCCTGGAGGAGGGCACAGCAATCCATTCCAATATTCTTGCCTGGAGAATCCCATGGACAGAGGAGCCTGGTGGTCTACAGTTTATGGGGTTACAAACAGTAGGACATGACTGAAGCAACTTAGCATGCACACACACAGAGGACAGTGAATGACCTTCCAGGCATGCTGACCTTGAGGTCCCTGTGGGCCTCCTGGTGGAGATGTTTAATAGGTATTTAGATTTTAAAGAGAAGATTTAGAGAGAGAAGTCTAACCCAGAAATGTGACTCTAGGATCTGCAAACTAGCTAAGTCATTATCCTGTTTGTTGTGCATTGGAATCCACTCCCAGGCTCTTCTCTGGAAGGCCAGTGGTTAAGACTTGCTTTCTAGTGCAATGGCTGCAGGTTCAGTCCTTGTTTGGGGAGCTAAGATCCCACATGCCTCATGGCCAACAAATGGAAGCAGTTCAGTTCAGTTTGGTTGCTCAGTCCTGTCCGACTTTCTGTGACCCCATGGACTGCAGCATGCCAGGTTTCCCTTTACCAGGAAATCACTCATCTCACCATGCATTCATTGCCTCCCAGGAAAAAACACTGGACATAGCTCATACTGAGGTAACAGACTTGGAGGCCAGGTAGTCAGAGTGCTTACACTGGGTCTGATTTGTATCAGGAGTTGGATAAGAAAGTCTCCACTCTGAAGTCTCTCCTAGAGACACTGCAGCATGAACAAGCAGTAAAAACTGTGTTTTAAAAATTTATTGTCAAAAACCTTAGAAACTTAATAAAAAATTCCGGGAAATCACAAGCTTCTGGTGATGTGTGAGTCATGGGGAAGAAACGCTTGAAAGCCCCCGACCAGAGCTTGGCCATCTAATGATGAACAGTTATGTTTGCCTCCTGACCACTGAGCTGTCAGACCCACAGTCAGTTGTCAGGCCTAAGTTAAATGACCTCGTAGGCAACTCTCATCTCATAGATAATTCTCATCTCTCCTTCTCTTCCTTTTAATTCCTTTCGGTGACGATCTCAGCTTGAGCTTTCACACTAGATTCCTTCCTACCTTCCAAACCATTCCACACCTGACATGGCGTTGATCTTAAATCACTGAACACAGTCCAGGCTGGCATTCAGGTTCCTGCACAGTGCACCCCTAGGCTGGCCTCCCAACTCCCTTCGTTCAACAAGTGTTACAACTAGAAGCTGGACTTTTTCTAAATACACATTGCCTTTTCCTTCCCTTTCATTTTTGCTCCTACTTTTCTTTTCTGCTGTGCCTTTTCTCCATCTTTGTCCATACCCTTCCACCTCCCCCACTGAGCCCTTACCTGTCTTTAGCAACCATCCTGAAAACTTCTTTTCTTAGGATGGACACCCTTATCACTTGAGTTGGAAACCCATCTCTTAAAAGAAACTTTCTTATACAGTGATGTATGTAAAAATGTTTTCTCTACTCAAATATAAGCTCTTCTAGGACAGGAAAATGTTATTTTGTTTTATTCTTGTACCCTGTACTGTGCCTTCCACCTAGTAGGTACTTATTAAGTGACCGTTGAATAAATAACTGAGGCCATAGGTCTTGAACCTCCTTGATTTAAAGTTTTTCCATTTTAGCATTTCTTGGAGCATCCCTCCTCTTAGGAACTAAGTTTGGCCAGAGGGGTTATGCTGATGAAGGTTCTGTTACAAGTGAGCCTTAACCTTTGTTTGGGGTACTGAAATTCAGTCATTTGTTGGAAGATTTATTGACACTGCGAAGACACACTCTGCCCCAGAGGACGCCAGGGTTAAAAGTGCTATAATAAAAGCATGCTTGTAATGCTGAGGGAATCCTGAGGAGGGAGCTCTAACCTTGCTTGGAGAAGTAGGTAACATATCAATAGTTTGTGTAACATTTCATTTGTTTGTCAGAGCAGGTGCTTCCTTAGCATTCCCTTTACAGAATTTATTAAGTACCCAAATGCTATGTTTGCACCTGTGCCTAGCTGAAATTAATTTTTCCACAATTGATAGACATTTCCACAGTCTTCAAGAATCTTTAGGTCACCGTGTCAGGCATTATTCTAAGCACTTCATAGACAATATCTCGTTTAATACTCATGACAGTCTTATGGAATACGTATTATTACATGGTTTTTCCAGTAGTCATGTATGGATGTGAGAGTTGGACCATAAAGAAGGCTGCATAAGAACTGATGCTTTTGAGCTGTGGTGCTGGAGAAGACACTTGAGAGTTCGTCCCTTGGACTGCAAGGAGGTCAAACCAGTCAACCTAAAGGAAATCAGTACTGAATATTCATTGGTAGGACTGATGCTGAAGCTAAAGCTCCAATACTGTGGCCATCTGATGCAAAAAAATGACTCACAGGAAAAGACCCTGATGCTGGGAAAGATTGAAGACAGGAGGAGAAGGGGTCAACAGAGGATCCGATGGTTGGATCGACTCAATGGATGTGAGTTTGAGCAAACTCCAGGAGGTGGTTGAGGACAGGGAAGCCTCGTGTGCTGAGTCCATGGGGTTGCAGAGTTGGACATGACTTAGTGACTGAACAACAAAGTCATAGGGAAGTAAATTAGTTTTTTATATTAATTGTCAGGACTGGGACTTAACATAGTTCTGATTCACAGTGCAGAGTACTAACCACTGTCTGATCATGACAAGTTACAGGAGGCCTGCATGGTTCTGATTCCATACCCACTTTCTTAACATTACAAGTTAATAATTTTGAAAACAAATTTGAAAACAAGTTTGGAAAAATCATGACCAAACTTTGGCATTTAACTGTTTCAAAATTGATGAAAGCAAACCTAAATGGATAGCCAGTCTTTAGGAGAAAAAATAGTTTATTTATTTATTCTATTTAAAAAGCACTTCAAATACTATTTAAAGCACAAAACAATCAGTAAACTAAACCTTATGCATAGAATTCTGAGGTTTGTGAAAACATGAGATTCTTACAAATATGGGAGGAGAGAAGGAAGGAAAATGGCCATCACTTTTATTGTTTTAGTCACTTCTTGGACTGTTTAACATTTATCTTCTTAGGAATAGTATTTCTGCTTTTGCAAAAGCTTCAAAATCACTATTTCATGCTCTCCTCCTTAAATGCAGACTTGTGGGAAGTAAGTCTTCAGTTATTAACATCAAGTCTCTGCAATTTGTGCTCCAACAGCTCAGAATCCTCCTACCCCCCATTTTTCCTCCTCTGAGGATCAATTTCCTAAACAGGGCTTGTTTATTCTTATATCTACTTTTTATATTTGGAGTACAGATTTATTTTAGAATCTCCAACACTATATCTACTTAATACAGAACAAGTTTGTGTATGGAATTTATACCCAAGGAGCTTTAAGTAGTGTAAAGGAGCTTCTGAGACATTAGGGAAAAAATATTTGTATATATGTATATATATATATACATACATATCTGCTTCTGGTTCTTGGCAGAGAGCTCCTAAAGCCAATGTAATTTCTTACTTGATAAAAGCATTTGGAGCATCTTTTGTTGTAGTGAGGTGGCTCCAGATGGCTCCAGGGTGGGGACTGGTCACCAGAAAGAGGAAGCCATGATTAGAAGCTTTGCATTTTTTAAAAGTTATTTTTAATTGAAGGATAGTTGCTTTACAATAGTGTGTTGATTTCTGCTGTTTATCAACATGAATCAGCTATAGGTATACATATGTCCGCTCTCTCTCGAAACTCCCTCCCACATCTGACCCCTTCCCACCCCTCTAGGTTTGTCAGAGAATCCTGGTTTGAGTTCCCCGAGTCAGACAGCAAATCCCCACTGTCTATTTCACATGTGGCAGTGTATATGTTTCCATGCTACCCGCTCCGTTTGTCCCACCCTCTCCTCCCTGCCGCCCCATGTCCATAAGTCTGTTCTTTATGTCTGCATCTCCACTGCTGTCCTGCAAATCGATTCATCAGTACCGTCTTTCTACTGCTGCTGCTGCTAAGTCACTTCATTTGTGTCCGACTCTGTGCGACCCCATAGACGGCAGCCCACCAGGCTCCGCCGTCACTGGGATTCTCCAGGCAAGAACATTGGAGTGGGTTGCCATTTCCTTCTCCGATGCATGAAAGTGAAAAGTGAAAGTGAAGTCGCTCAGTAGTGTCTGAATCTTTGCGACCCCACGGACTGCAGCCTACCAGCCTCCTCCGTCCATGGGATCCTCCAGGCAAGAGTACTGGAGTGGGGTGCCATTGCCTTCTCTGTACCATCTTTCTAGATTCCATATATATTTATTAAAATACAGTATTTGCTTTTTTCTTTCTGACTTACTTCACTCTGTATAATAGACTCTTAGTTAATCTACCTCATTGACCTTGACTCAAGTGTGTTCTTTTTTATGGCCAAGTAATATTCCATTGTGTTATATTTACTATATATATATACTATATTTACCATATATATAGTAAATATATAGTATATTTACTAAAGCTTCTTTATCCATCCATCTGTCAATGGACATCTAGGTTGTTTTCCTATCCTGGATATTATAAATAGTGCTGCAGTGAACACTGGGGTCCATGTGACTTTTTCAGTTATGGTTTTCTTAAGATATATGCTCAGTGGTGGGATTTTTGGGTCATATGGTAGTGTTATGCCTAGTTTTGTAAGGAATCTTCCATAGTGACTATATCAATTTAAATTCCCACCAGTAGTATGAAAGGGTTCCTTTTTCTTCACATCTTCTCCAGCATTTGTTGTTTTTAGATTTTTTGATGGTGGCCATTCTGACTGTCGTGAGGTGATATCTCATTGTAGTTTTGATGTGCATTTCTCTAATAATGAGTGATATTTAGCATGTTTTTATGTGTTTATTAACCATCTGTATGTAGAAGCTTGGAATTTTTAACTACACCCCCTGCATTCTTCAGAGAGGGGAGAGGGGCTGGAAATGAAGTGAATAATTGATCACACCTATAAAGAAGCTTCAGTTGTATGGAGCTCAGAGTGCTTCCATGTTAGTGAACACACACCCATACGGGGAGGGTGATGGGCTCAAACTCCATGGGACAGAAGCTCCTTCACTGGATCCCCCCAAGACACTGTCCTGCCGATCTCTTCATCTGGCTGTTCATAATCCTTTAATAAATTGGTGAATGTAAGTAAGTGTTTTCCTGAATTCTCCAAGAGGCTTTAGCAGAGTATCAGATCCAAGGGGAGGAGGACTTTATCCATCCATCTGTCAATGGACATCTAGGTTGTTTTCCTATCCTGGATATTATAAATAGTGCTGCAGTGAACACTGGGGTCCATGTGACTTTTTCAGTTATGGTTTTCTTAAGATATATGCTCAGTGGTGGGATTTTTGGGTCATATGGTAGTGTTATGCCTAGTTTTGTAAGGAATCTTCCATAGTGACTATATCAATTTAAATTCCCACCAGTAGTATGAAAGGGTTCCTTTTTCTTCACATCTTCTCCAGCATTTGTTGTTTTTAGATTTTTTGATGGTGGCCATTCTGACTGTCGTGAGGTGATATCTCATTGTAGTTTTGATGTGCATTTCTCTAATAATGAGTGATATTTAGCATGTTTTTATGTGTTTATTAACCATCTGTATGTAGAAGCTTGGAATTTTTAACTACACCCCCTGCATTCTTCAGAGAGGGGAGAGGGGCTGGAAATGAAGTGAATAATTGATCACACCTATAAAGAAGCTTCAGTTGTATGGAGCTCAGAGTGCTTCCATGTTAGTGAACACACACCCATACGGGGAGGGTGATGGGCTCAAACTCCATGGGACAGAAGCTCCTTCACTGGATCCCCCCAAGACACTGTCCTGCCGATCTCTTCATCTGGCTGTTCATAATCCTTTAATAAATTGGTGAATGTAAGTAAGTATTTTCCTGAATTCTCCAAGAGGCTTTAGCAGAGTATCAGATCCAAGGGGAGGAGGTAATGGAAACCTCTGATTTGTAGCCATGTCAGAGAGAGATTGTGGACAACCTGGACGCTTACTCTTTGTCATTATCTGAAGTCTTTTGAGGCTGAGCCTTTACATGTGGAATCTGATGCTGTCTTTAGTAGACAATGTCAGAATTAACCAGCTGGTGTCACAGAGAATTACTTGGTGAGGGAAAATCCCACAGATATTCGGTGACCAGAAGTGTAGAAGTCTTGTGAGTGTGAAACAAAGGAGAAACCCAGGAGGATTACTGGAGGTTTTTCCCTACACAGAGCTGTAGTTCATAAGCATTCTGGGTACCAAACATGAAAGATCAAAGTGAGTAGTAGGGTGCTAGGCATAAAGCTTGTGTAAGTGTCTCTATTCCAGATCCCAGAAATAAACTGATCTTCAACAAAGATGCCAAGAACTCACATGAGGAAAAGACAGTCTCTTCAACAAATGGTATGGAAAAACTGGATATTCATGTGCAAAGAAAAAAAATAAACCCTGATCACATACACACCACTCACAAAATTGATTTGAAATTGATGTCAAGACCTGAAGCTGTAAAACTTCTAGAAGAAAACATAGGGATTAAGTTCCTTAACATTGATCTTGGCAATGGGTTTTGGATATTATACCAAAAGCACGGGCAACAGCAGCAAAGATGAGACTGAACCATTTCAAAAGCTTCTTCACAGCAAAGGAAACAATCAATAGTGTGAAAAGGCAGTCTACAGAATGGGAGAAAATATTTGCAAACCATCCATCTGATAAGGGGTTAGTATCTAAAGTAAATAAGGGACTTATGTAACTCAAGGCCCCAAATTAATCATTAAAAAGTGGGCAGAGGACTTAAGTAGACATTTTTCCAAAGAAAACATATAAATGGCCAACAGGTACATGAAAAGATTGTCAGCATCACTAATCATCTGGGAAATGCAAATCAAAACCACAGTAATGAGATATCACTTCCTACCTGTTCAAATGACTATCATCAAGAAAAGAAGAACTATGTGTTGGTGGGGATGTGAAGATCCCTTATGCACTGCCGTCTATGGGATCACACAGAGTCGGACACGACTGAAGTGACTTAGCAGCAGCAGCAGCATGCACTGTTTGTGGGAATGTAAATTGGTGCAACCACTGTGGAACAGTATGGAAATTCCTCAAAAAATTAAGAACAGAATCACTACGTGATCCAACAATCCTACTTCTGGGTGTATATCCAAAGGAAAAGCAGGTTATTGAAGAGATTTCAGTACTTCGTGCTCACTGCAGCATTTTTCACAATAGCCCAGGCATGGAAACAATCCAAGTGTACACTGACAAATGAGCGGAAGAGGGAAACCTTGTTTTTTGTGACAACACAGATGGACCTCAAGGGCATTGTATTAAGTAGAAGTCAGACAAAGAAAGACAAATATTGTATGATGTCATGTGTGGAATCTAAAAAGCTGAGCTCCAATGTAGGGAGTAGAATGGTGCTTACTAGGGGTTGTGAGGCAGAGGAAATGAGATGTTGGTCAAAGGGTGCAAATTCTAGTTGTAAGACAGTAAGGTCTGGGCATCTAATATACAGCCTGGTGACTATAATTAATAGTACTGCACTGTGTACTTGAACGTTGTTAATAATAGGTCTTAAATGTTATCACCACAAAAACTGAGCTCCAATGTAGGGAGTAGAATGGTGCTTACTAGGGGTTGTGAGGCAGAGGAAATGAGATGTTGGTCAAAGGGTGCAAATTCTAGTTGTAAGACAGTAAGGTCTGGGCATCTAATATACAGCCTGGTGACTATAATTAATAGTACTGCACTGTGTACTTGAACGTTGTTAATAATAGGTCTTAAATGTTATCACCACAAAAAAGGTAATATGAGGAGATGGAGGTGTTAGCTGATCTTATTGTAATAATTATTTTGTGATAAACGTGTGTCAGATCACTCTCAGCAGTCTCAGTATCATGCCATCAATTTTAAAAGCAATATATGTTTTACCTATTTTACCTAATTGTTAGGAGAGACTATATTTTAAAATCTTAAGCTCCTGTTCCTCTGGTTTTTATCTACTTTATTTTGTCCTATCATAGCCTTCCCTTCTATCAACTTTCCTATTTACAAGGCCATTTTTATTCTCATCTCATTCCATCCTGATGCTCTCAAATCCTCTCCGCCAGTTCTTTCTCTTCCATGATGTCTATTTCAAGATTCCCGAGAGATTGACAAGTCCTCGAAATACCACTTGCCCATCTGCTTTCTTTCCCTTCTTTCATAGTTGGACCTAAATTTCACTCAAACACATCTTCCTAAATGCTTCATGACTATGACAAACCTGACATGCTTATAACTGGCTCTTGTCTAAGTTTTGTGCACCTGCCAACTTTAGGAAAAGTGCTGAAGTTACTGTGTGTGTGTCCTTGTGTGTCTGTACCGACACTGAAGTGTTAGCTGTGCTTCTCTAGATGCTGAGATACAGGTAATTATTTCTCCCTCCACTCCCTCTTCCTTCTTTGTGTCTATTTCTTTTACTCCTCCTCCTTCACTTTCCTCTTTTAAAAAAAATTCTTCTCCTCCTTTCTTTTCATCGTCTCCTTCCTCCACTAATTCATACCTCATCTCTGGTTACAATTCTACCAATGTACTTCTAATAAAGTTTTCATCTTCAACATCTGATGGGAGAAGTTCATGTTTTGTTAGTATCCCAGTACTATGAACCCTGTAGCTATTAAAAGTTGATTGTTTAAAAATTCTCATTTTCATCTTTGATTTTTTTCTAGCTTTATTGAGGTATACCAACAAAAACTGTATATGTAAGGTATAAATATATGGTGAGAGATCTAGAGACTAGAGATCTCTTCAAGAAAATTAGAGATACCAAGGGAATATTTCGTGCAGAGATGGGCACAATAAAGGACAGAAATGGTATGTATGGATCTAACAGAAGCAGAAGATATTAAGAAGAGGTGACAAAAATACACAGAAGAACTATACAAAAAAGTTCTTCATGACCCAGGTAATCACAATGGTGTGATCACTCACCTAGAGTCAGACATCCCGGAATGTGAAGTCAAGTGGGCCTTAGAAAGCATCACTATGAACAAAGCTAGTGGAGGTGATGGAATTCCAGTTGAGCTATGCCAAAGCCTAAAAGATGATGCTATGAAAGTGCTGCACTCAATATGCCAGCAAATTTGGAACACTCACTTAGCAGTGGCCACAGGACTGGAAAAGGTCAGTTTTCATTCCAATTCCAAAGAAAGGCAATGCCAAAGAATGTTCAAACTACCACCCCAAAGCACTCATCTCACATGCTAGCAGTTCAGTCGCACAGTCATGTCTGACTCTTTGTGACCCCATGAATTGCAGCACGCCAGGCCTCCCTGTCCTTCACCAACTCCTGGAGTTCACTCAAACTTATGTCCATCGAGTCACTGAGGCCATCCAGCCATCCATCCTCTGTCATCCCCTTCTCCTCCTGCCCCCAGTCCCTCCCAGCATCACAGTCTTTTCCAATGAGTCAACTCTTCGCATGAGGTGGCCAAAGTACTGGAGTTTCAGCTTTAGCATCATTCCTTCCAAATAAATCCCAGGGCTGATCTCCTTCAGATTGGATTGGATGGATCTCCTTGCAGTCCAAGAGACTCTCAAGAGTCTTCTCCAACACCACAGTTCAAAAGCATCAATTCTTCAGCTCTCAGCCTTCTTCACAGTCCAACTCTCACATCCATAACATGACCACAGGAAAAACCATAGCCTTGGCTAGATGGACCTTAGTCGGCAAAGTAATGTCTCTGCT
>SJYC01092127.1:0-12017 GCA_006408675.1 Madoqua kirkii | reverse complement strand
GGGAGGCAGGTACTCTTGCTTTGCGATTGGAATTAAAGCCAGGTAGGAGGTCCAGAACTGATTAGTAAACTATTGACCATCATGATTACATTATGTTAGTTTTGGAGGCTCTTCCTCCCCTAACCTCTAAGAAGGAAGAGATCGTTGGTGAGTCAACTGGGCTGTTTCTGTTGTAAAAGGACTTAGCATTACAGCAAAAGAAATAGGTGGGAAGTGGTGAGAATGGGCATTCTTGCTTGTCCTCAAGGCCTAGCATCTGTGTAAAAGCTGACTCCTTGGAAGAGTGGTCCTCTTTATTGTTCTGATTTTATTATTTTATTTATTTGTTTTTAATTTTTGGCTGTGCTGGGTCTTCATTGCTGCACAGACTTTCTCTAGCAGCAGTGAGCAAGGGTGACTTTTTAGTTGCAGTGTGTGGGCTTCTTGTTGCCATGGCTTGTCTGTTTGCAGAGCACAGGCTCATTAGTTGTAGTACCTGGCTCTAGGGCACAGCTCAGTAGTTGTGGCTCATGGGTTTAGTTGCTTTGTGGTATGTGGGATCTTCCTGGACCTGGAGTCGAACCTGTATTTCCTGCATTGGCAGGTGGGTTCTTTACCACTATGCCATTTAAACTTTTACCCCCCAAAAGCCTTCACTTGTTTTGCCATTATGCCCCAAACCTCCATGATACTTATCCTCTTTCTGTAATAGGCAGGTCTTTTGGGAAGAGCATCAGATAAAACTACTTCAAACCACTCAGATTTTAAATCCAGTTAATTTATCAGTTTAGTTTTGTTTTCTAATAGAACTCTAAGGGATTTAGACATGAAGTGGGATATTTTTAAACTTTTACCCCCCAAAAGCCTTCACTTGTTTTGCCATTATGCCCCAAACCTCCATGATACTTATCCTCTTTCTGTAATAGGCAGGTCTTTTGGGAAGAGCATCAGATAAAACTACTTCAAACCACTCAGATTTTAAATCCAGTTAATTTATCAGTTTAGTTTTGTTTTCTAATAGAACTCTAAGGGATTTAGACATGAAGTGGGATATTTTCAAAGGGGTAGCTCTCTTTGAGGAAGATAAGAGTACAAGGAAGTATGCACACAGGAAGTGAGTAAGATAAGAGCAAAATCTGGATCAGGAGACTAGCCAGGAAAAGTACTCAGATAGTACTAGTACTCTAACAATACTAAGAGGGAAGTATGCACACAGGAAGTGATGAAGGCACACCTTCACTACTTCAGCAAAGTGATCAAGGCGTCCTTTATTCTCTTTCCCTCCTCCCTGGTGGAACTGTATCATTTAGGGACTATAATCTAAAGCATTTCATCAGCAGCAAATAAATTGTGGGCTTCTTAGTTTTAAGAGATGACTCATATATCTTTATTCTTACCCAAGATAAAAGATGAATTCCAAAACAATAATACTGGATAGCTAACTCTTAGGATGATAACCAATTAAGAATATCTTTTGCTTTTCCCCTCATTTTGTTCCATATGATTTAGAGAATATTCTAGAAAAAAGACAATTCTATCATCAACTTAAACCCACAGATTCTTGAAATTCTCAGTACTGTTTTATTCATTTTCTCTATTTTGAATCCTCAGAAATCTTGGTTTATTTGTCACTAAAAAAAAAATCAAAATATTCTGTAAGTGGTAAGATTTTATTAAGGAAAATTCTGCCTCCATTTGCATTGATAAAAGCAAATGTTATTCCAGAAGAAAATCATAACTGAACTTTGAAAAATATAAAACTTACTATCTTTTTGGACCAAGTTTTATCAAAAGAAGTGAGCTGTAGGCTGACTTGAGAGTAATATTTATATCTGAGCTTGGATTTGTAGAGAAGAGTCTGCAGACATTGGAAATTAAATAAAATAATTTATCTGCATATAGTTAGTCTGAATATTCTATTTGCTAGAGTTCCAGTATGTTTTTTTTCATAATTTTTCCTGTAGAAATCCATATAGTCATGATCTCAAGAAATATAGATTGATAGACATAGATATAATTTCCCCTATATTTACCTTTTATTTCCAAAACGTCTACTGCTTGATCTGATTTAATTGGTATTGGGAGAAGGCTGAGTTCCTTGGACAGATGTGGAGTATTTTTTAATGTTTCGTTAGGTTTGAAATATTTCTGTATTTTCACTCTTTCTTTCAGACTGTTTGATCTTTCAACAGTATCAAACGTCTTGCTAGGTTTAAAATTTTAGAAAGCGCTTTTTCCTCTTCCATTTTTAAACTAACATGAATCCATTTATTCAAGGGAATTTTATTGAACACAGAAGTTGAAAAGAATACTTATAAAACAGCATTATGAAATAAGATCAGGGACATTAAATTGTTAACTTTATTGACTGACTAGGCAAAGCATTCTAAACTCACTCAGAGAGAAGCACTGAGGGGCTAAGTTCATTGCAGGGCAATTAAACAGAAATTTCATGCAATGTGAACCCAGCTTTCAACACAGAATGAAAGGGCTTCAGGAATCATACACTGCAGATTGTACTAGTGTATAAAAGACATAAATATATACATTTGCAGAGATAACAGATAAGCAAAGTTTTTAAATTATCTTGCTAGATCATTTAGTATTTCATGTTTCAAATCTCAAGAAAGAATTACAACACTCACAAACATAAAATACAGATATATATAATCACATTTTATGGACTCCTGCATGAAGATATATTGTGGTATATTTTATTAATTACCAAAACGATTATTCAGTTTCATGGTTTGTAGGAATGAAGTTGATAAATTTACAAAATGTAAGAAGCCCTTCCCAAATCAGAGACATAGAAAACAATCAACACGCCAAGCTATTTCTGTTAATTCGTGGGTGCATGCACCAAGGAGGGATAACAAAAAAATAATTCTAGGCACCAAGGAGTCTAACAACATGGGATAAAGGATATAGAAATATAACAAGATTCTCTGTCTTGATAAGAAATGAAGTATTACTGCAAAGACAAGGACTATCCAAGAAAGAATGAAAAAACCCGTGCAAGTGTTAAACTGAGACCTCAACTCACGGATGAGGCGAAAATTACGCATTCCCACCATAAACATCCCATTATAGAACATTCATTTGCTCTTTTCTTCTAACTTATACCTAGCCGTTGCGTATTTTCCTGTGGTTTTCTTCTCCCTGTAGCTTTTCTCACTTTATATATGGCGGGGGGAGGGGTTGCACTCTCCTCGCTCCCCTCTCCCTTTTGGTTACATGTGGTATCTGCAGATGCAGCCCACACAGCTCTCTCTATGAACATCCACTGATAGACAGGTGCGGAGATTGATCACAGCTCCGTAACAGTGCTGGAAATGGCCGCCAGTTGTGAAGAAGAATAACAGCTGGCAGCCATTCTGATTGGTGCTGGCACCGAGGCTTTCTTATGAGATCCAAATGCCTTGAGAACCAAATGTTCCTGGGATACAGGCTTTCTGCAGCCAACAAAGCTTAGGTCAAAAAGCTAATTGGCTACTTGAAACTTTACTTAGATATCTTCAAGAGAAACAAAAAGGGTTGTTTCTGTTCGCTCACGTATGCATGGACTAAGGAGCGATGGCTAAACAGATAGATGAGAAAAAGCCAAATGCTTCTTTGAAAGAGCTTTTCTTTCAGGGTAAGACAAGGAAAGGTTTTGAAATAACAACGTGAAATACATTTTCTATAGAAACCAAACTGTTATTTCGTACCTTCACCATGTAATTGTGTCTTTGGTGATATAAAATCTTCTCCATTGTAATTGTTCAGAGCTGACCGGGTCTAGAAAGAGAAAGAAAGAGAAGAGAAAGAAAGAAAAGAGAAAGAAAGAAAAGAGAAAGAAAGAGAAGAGAAAGAAAGAGAAGAGAAGAAAGAATTGCTGAAAGATCCTTTTCAGGAGAGAGTTTGATGAGATTCAAATAGAAATCACAACTCCACACCAATAAAACGCTATGTCCTAAACCTTCCGTGTCATAGCCTATGTGAAACATTGCTGTTCTCTCTCTCTCTTTGTCCCTCACTCGAATACCAGGGCCACTGTAGGGCATGACACAGAGAGTAAAACAGTCCTATGGTATTCTGATTAGACTCTAACAAAGGTATTTTGCAAAATGCTTTTTCACTAGTGGACAGTTCAATAAAAGAGGGAACTGGGAGATCAGAACCTCCTGGACACTGTCATTAATGAACATCCAGTTCACACTGACCTCTGCACAGTGCTGTGTTGAACACCATAGAGAGCAGTACACAGACTCGCTCCCCGCTGTTCTTTTAAGTATACAATTGAGAGCAGATGACAATGGGCTGACACAACTGATAACACTGTAAGATCATGTACTGAAATTAAAGCATGGAGCAAACAGGAAAAATTGAGTTGTAATGTACAACGTATTGTGTGTGTGTGTGTGTGTGTGTGTGTGTGTACGTGCTCAGTTGTGTCCAACTTTGTGACCCCATGGATTGTAGCCTGCTAGGTTTCTCCGTGCATGGAATTTTCCAGGCAAGAATATTGGCGTGGGTTGCCATTTTCTCCTCTGGAGGATCTTCCCGACCCAGAGATCAAATTTGCAACTCCTGTCTTCTGTATCCTGCATTGGCAGGCAGATTCTTTACCACTGGGTAGCCCATACAACAGATTAGGATATTAAAAAAAAAATCACTGTTATGTCAATCACTGAGAAGAATCTTCATTATTAGTTAAGGAGAAAAAGTCTTATCACAGAGCTGGAGCTTGAAGAAATCTTTATGTAAAGAAATCAGATGAAGAACTTGGCAAACTAGGGGGAATATAGTGCACCTGCTGTGGAGATCCGAGGATGATGAGGTCAAGCACTGTGTCAAGGCAGGGAACAGACTGACACTGCCCAAGCAGAGGGCATGGACTGAAGCCCAGGGTGAGAAAAAAGACTGTAGCTAGATGCCACTTGATACAAAATTAAAGCTCAATCTTGTTTGTGTTTCAGAATTTCATTATATCACAACATGAATGAATGCACCTATGAAAAAGTGAAAGTTTTAGTTGCTTAATCACTTTTTGACTCTTTGTGACCCCATGGACAGTAGCCTGCCAGGCTCCTCTGTCCGTGGGATTTCCCAGGAGGCAAGAATACTGTAGTGGGTAGCCATTCCCTTTTCTAGGGAATTTTCCCCAACCTGGGTCTCCTGCACTAGAGGCAGATTCTTTCCATCTGAGCCACCAAAGGAAGCCCCTCCAGTGATCTTGCCTGGAGAATTCCATGGACAGAGCAATGTGCCTATCGCATGTGGGTGTCTCCTGCCTTAAAGTAGCTAGCTGTCTGGTGCCTGCTTGCCATTCTGCCTCAGGGTGACACAGGAAAAAGAGAAAAGTTGGGGGAGAGAGATATCTTGAGTGAGAACAAATAATACAGAAACCACAGAAGAAAGAACACTCAAACATTTGTTTTCTTTTCCACTTTTATTACTATAGAGTTAGTGGTGGTTTCTGTGTTTAAGTGTAGAATGTATCTCTTGAACTCATTGCTCTCTCGCTCTCTCTTTTTTCTTTTTTTTGCAGAATTACCTTATTTGAACTAATATAAATTTTTATTTTCTAAAGGAGATCCTTTTTCCCAAGTAATGTGATCTTTCCCAGGTAAAATCATGAATGTTATCCAGCCCATTTGAAGCTAATTCGATTTGACCAGCCAAGCATCACTCTTGAATAAAGAAAACCCAAATGCATAATTGTGGAAGTTTTTGCATTTTTAATATTGCCCTGAGCTTTTTCATAGTCCAGTGTCACTCTTTTGTAAAAGTTTAAGATTTCAAACCATGAGAGTCTATGGAGGTTGAGATGGTCTAGACAAGAACAATCAAAGAAAGGTTAAAGGAACTCTGAAGAAAGGTGACAGAACTGGCCTTCTTTCACTCAGGAAAGAGAAACTGAAAAGCAACTGCAAAGAGCAACCTTATGTAACTGACAAAACATGGTTAATTTGTATGAGTAAACACTTCAGTTAGACAAAAGGAAGAACTCTTAAGGAATGCAGAATTGAGATTTCGGAGTTGTAACAGTGGTGACCCTTAAGACTGGGATGGACACAATTGGCCAATGCAGAAATTCACCTGTCTGCGGACATTGTGGGCTTAATTCAGACCATCTTCCAAATCCATCATTTGATGTTACTTCCTGCCTAATGCACATGTAAGATGATAGGAAAAGATGAGGTATTGCTGTAAATTTTTATTAGTAAGCTCACATTCTTTGTTAGAAAGAACCAGGAAGGTTAATGCCATCTCCTTTTGACTCAGATCTGAAATTGTTTTCTCATCTTCCCACCACAAATCCAGATTTGCTTTCTTTTCATCAGAATTGTCTTGAGAAAATTCAAGGATAATAAAGAACTGTGTATTTGGTTCACTACTCATATCTTTTCTCATTATTGTGCTTCTTTCACTCGGTTAGTAGAGTTTTTTTATCAATATAAACAGTACCTTTTTTTTTTAAGATTTCCATTTTCATAGTGTCATTACTGACACTGACAGCTGCCTAACAGTCATGTGAAATATATAATTGCCTAAGGAAGAACATTCCATGACCGACTCTTTCTCTTTTATATTAAAAAGAAGTTAGACAGGCTTGCTAAGCCCCAGGCTTCAGAATTTTATGTCAGTTCAGGAATTCTTTTTATTTTCCAGATATTGTATTCATATATTTTTATACATATATCAAACGATTTTCTCTGAAATAAGTTCAGTATTAATAATACAGGTCTTTCCTGCTTTGTCCCAGGGATTGCCATTTTACAACTGTTCTGGATCTTTCTCTACAGCACCTCTGCCAGGTCCAAAAAAAACAGAAATAATTCATGTCCTTAATTAATATGTCCTCAGTATGACTATAATCCTTTCTATAAATTCCAAATATTATCTAATCTGCTTTCCAAATTTTGAATTTGAATTTAATGTTGGCTTTAAATTTTTTTTTAATTGAGATATAGTTGCTTTATAATTTTGTGTTAGTTTCTGCTGTTCAACAAAGTGAATCAGCCATTCCTGGTGTGCATGCTTGTCATGTCCAACTCTTTCAGACCCCATGAATTGTAGCCTGCCACATTCCTCTGCCCATGGGATTCTCCAAGCAAGAATACTGGAGTTGGGTTGCCATTTCCTTCTCCAGAGGATCTTCCCAACCGAGAGACTGAACCCGTGCCTCCTGCAAATCCAGTATTGACAGGCGAGTTCTTCACTACTAGCACCACCTAGAAGCCCTCAAATCAGCCATGAAGTGAAGTGAAGAAGTGAAGTTTCTCAGTCGTGTCCAACTCTTTGCGACCCCGTGGACTGTAGCCCATCAGGCTCCTCTGTCCATGGGATTTTCCAGGCAAGAGTAGTGGAGTGGGTTGCCATTTCCTTCTCCATATGTATACATATATCCCCTCCATCTAATTTTTTTTAAGATGAATTACAGCACATATACTTTTTTTTCCCCTGATGGTGCCTTATTTTTTCACTGTTTGCTAGAAAGGACCATCCTTCAAGGCACACCCCCAAGTGCATTAACATTCTTCCACTTGCCCTCTTGCTACTCCTTTTACCTTAATCAAAAACTCTCATTTGGGACTAAAAAGGAAATATCTGAACTTTTAATGAAGTTTTTATCTTTACTTTTCTTCTTTCAAGGACACATCACTCTGATTCCTTTAACATTTTCTAATTGCTCATTTTAACAGCCCTGATCATTTTTGTTATGATCTTTTGGATCCTCTCCAAGTAATCCATAAGTATGACATTCCTTTTCCTTTGCAAACTGGTCAGGAAATGATGATATTATATCATAGCAGAGAGTGATTCCCCAAGGAATAAGATCTACAGGCGAGTTAGAGAATTGAGGGCTGAGAAATTAATACAGGCTGTGCAATTTATGTTAGACTGCATCTCGGTCCTAGACTTTAGGCTACTGTCATTTTTAGTTACTTCCTTGATGCCTTTGTTCATTTCCCTCTAGCCTCAGCCAACTTCAAGTAGAAATGAGAGAGACAGGAGTATTTTCTTGTCTCTTTCTTATCAGATTCCAAATACTACAGATCTTTAAGGCATTACTTTGTACCTTCACCATTTATTTTGGGGGTCCTAGGAAGATGTCTCACGTAGTCTCATGAATAGACTCCCATGGCTATTCTTCATTTGCACCACTAACTACCAAATAGTACAGTGTGCATCTTCATTCCTGCCGAAGCTTGTCCCTGTTATCAAGAGAAATGAGGCCACTTCAAAATACAGAAGCTACTACTCTGTTCAGATTTTTATGCAGGCATGTTCTGGGGTCCCCTGATGTGGCCATGCCAATGTCACCACAGTTAGCAACACTATTTTACTGGAGCACGTGGCGGCTCAGAATTTCTATTTAAGAGGTGTCCAGGCACCACGATTAGAAAGGAGAGGGAGCTTGGCAAAATTTGTTCTGAGGCTTTGTTTGTATTACTTATTCAAAATTGGGTTTGTTACTTATACCTTTAGAGGAGAAGGCATTGATGGATACGAGCTAACTCAGTAGCCTTTATCAGAGTGTCCCTGGATTAATTCAGAGCTGCAGTCAACTCCAGGGGACCATTTTTAGGGTTTGAGATGAGCTCCCAACACTAAGTTATTGCTCAGGGCTCTTTGCAAACATTCACTCCTCAAAACTCACTGTTAGGCTCCCCGGGTGGTCCACAGGGTCCTCCTGTCAATTCAAGGGACACAGTTTGGATCCCTGGTCCAGGGAGCTTCCACATGCCACGGAGCAGCTAAGCCTGTGCACCACAACTACTGAAACTGCTCTAGAGCCCGGAACAACCACCACCAAAGCCCATGCACCCTAGAGCTCGGGCTCGACAGTGAGAAGCCTGTATGTGGCAACGAAGAACAGCCCTCACTTTCCACATCTAGAGAAAGCCCATGACAGCAACAGAGACCCAGTGCAGCCAAAAATAAATAAATAAAAATAAATCTTAAAAAAAACCCCACCTTCAGTCTATTTCTATAAACTCAAGATGGGAAAGAAGATGGAGACAAAGAATTTGCAGCGGCATCCAGGGTGGCAAATTCCTCTTAGAAGTGACCTCAGGTTTGTCTCCCTAGAGGCACCTTAGGAGGAGATGATTTTCCTGCTCCTGTCCTCTTTATTTTTGCATGGAATCAAAGGTTGGTGGGGAGTCCAAGGAGATGACATAGTCACAGCCATGTTGGGGCACCTGATTTGAAGAGAAATTTTGCTTTTTCAGACATATCTGTCCAACTGCAGAGGCAGGATGACAAACCCCTTGAGCATCTGGATCTGTCAAGAACCCTGGAAAGAATGGAGGGCACACATAATGATAAGAGGAGAGCACAGTGGTCTTTTCTCCACCGAGATGTTGCCAACCAAAGGGGAACACTGTGACTCAGGGGGTGGAAGACAAGGAGGAAGTATCTAAAGGGCTTCTGAGTGCTGAAAACAAACTTTTGCTTTTTTAAATATTTTACTCAATTTATTTATTTATTCTGCATCTTTTTGTTGGTAATTTTATTTTCTTTTATTATTGCTATCTATTTTGACTTATTGTTAATGTGTATTCTTTTAAGTTCTTGTTTTAAGATTTTATAGTTTGGGACTTCCCTGGTGGTCTAGTGGTTAAGAATCCTCCTTGCAACACAGGGGATATGGGTTTAATCCCTAGTCCAGGAAGATCCCACTTGCTATGGACCAACTAAGCCTGAGCATCACAGCTACTGAGCCCATATGCTCTAGAGCCCGTGCTCCACAACAAGAGAAGCCACCACAACGAGAAGCCTGCACACAGCAACAAAGAGTAGCCCCCATTCTTTGCAATTAGAGAAAGCCCACGTGCAGCAAGAAAGACCCACCACAGCCAAAAATGAATAGGTAAATACATCTAAAGAACAGAAAGATTTTACAGTTTGATTTTTCTCTGGACGAGAATTTTATGCTTTTACACTTTGGCTATTTTTTTGTTTGTTTGTTTTCTCCCTCTACTTTTTAAAACATTAGCTACTTTCCTAACTATTTTTACTTTCTTCTCTAAATTATCTTTGTTTTGTTTGGTGGGGGGGGGGATCAACTTTGTTTCATCATATTTATTTAATTATTGTTTAACTGAGTTTATTCCTTTTCATGAGCTACTTCTGTTCCCTTTGAAAATTGTTTTTAAATCTTCTTTCTAGAAGTCAGGAGGGAGGCACAGTCATGGCGGCAGAGAAGATCACCAAAAACGGGGAGGCCTTGAAAACAGCGCACTTCTGTGCTCCCTTAATACTTCCCAAATCCCTTTTTAATGTCGAATCTGCTAAAACTTTAACTTGAGTGACTCAGGAGACCACCAAGTTTCAAATTTCCTCCCAGGATAATGCTAATATTACCTGCACTTAGAGCACATTGGAACTGCCCTAATCGCAGTGTTTTCTCAGTTCCCTTATGAAGGGAAACATTATTTAAAATCTGCAGGCTCTGCCATATATGACTGTAGACACTGGGCAGAGGTCCAGGTCAGAGCTGGGCGAAGTCACTCAAAGCAAGGAGGTAAGAGATTTCTTTCAAGCAGGGAACGTTAACAAAATATCCCTAGTTTAACTACAACAAGGGCTTAGGCTGTCTTTTCGTTTTCACTAAGATGCTCAGAAAAGTGATGCTGGACAGGCTGCTTGATGAGTTTTTGAAGGAGTTATGAAGGGTCAACCAAGGCTAATGTGCATTTTGCTTTTTTGGCTACTATGGACTATCGAGGAAGAAGAGAGCATCGTTTCTTCCAGAAGAAGGGAGCTATTCAAACATGGTTTTGTTGTAAAGGTCTGAATGTTGAAAACAAAAACAAACACTAAACAAAATAATTCCAAATTAATTTAACTTTAAGAAAGAAGGAGGGGGAGTTGGGAGAAGTGGAAATGTCTTGATCAGGAGCAATCGTGGATACTCTGCCTCAGAGAATGGCAAGCATTGAAGGGGTCTTTAAAGGTGGTGATTTATAGAATCATCTTCCTAGCACTAGACTTCACTCTGCCTTGCTCTCTTGCCCTGACTCTTTGATGGGACATGAAGTGCTTGGTAAAAATAGCCTTCAGTGCTGAAACTCTGCAGTAACAACTGGTCACTCATATCTGTGTTCAAAATCCAAGAGTTACCAGGAAGCCATTTTCCTAGGCATGGATTATATAACTTGCTGGGTTGTATTTAAAAGATTATCTTGATTTCTCTTCATGGCTTAACTCAACATTAGGACTTACTAAATGTAATGGTGCTCATCCATCCGTAAGTCCCTTAATTTCCTCTTATTTGAGAGAGAAAATTATTCCCTTAGTGGTACTGATGGCATTCCTCCCCACATTTAATTCTGCATGGGGATATTGTCCTAAATCTTTTCCCTACTGAAGACCTATATTCGTAGGCTTTTCCTTATCAATATCCAACTCCTTTTTCTCCAAAAGTTAAAAAAAAAATGTGTTTGAATGTATTAAAGCATTAAGTTTACCAACAAAAATGGAAGGTAAGCTCAAGTCTAGTGCTAGGAGGATGATTATATAACTCATGGAACAATAGCAGCTGTGGAATATTATATATCCAAGTTATAAGAATAAACCATGTAATGAAAATACATGGGGTAAAAATAAACATGTAAAGTTTCATACTGTTTACAGAAAACTCATTAACTTAACACTAAACCTCCCTATCTGGGGACTAAAAAGCACATTTATAAACCACTTCTGGATTAAAAAGAAAATCTAAATAGAAATGATAAACATTTACAACTATCTGACCATGAAATCACATAAATCAAACCTAGAAGATTAAAACTGAATAAGTGTTCAGCTCAAGAAACTGTCAGAAGAAAAGTAAGTAAAATAAATCCAAATAAAATGGAAGGAAGTAAATATAAAACAGAAACAATGAAATATAATACTATAACCAATGGAAATAATCAGCAAATCCAAAAGATCATTCTTTAAAAGGACTATAGAGTAGACAAGACCCTGGAAAATTAATCAAGAGAGGAAAAAAAAAAAAGAATAAGAAAGAGGAAATAACTATAGAGGAGCAAAGATAA
>SJYC01092125.1:0-20056 GCA_006408675.1 Madoqua kirkii | reverse complement strand
TGTTGTGCTTTCTCCGTTTTCATTTCTAATTTTGTTGATTTGATTCTTCTCTCTTTTTTTCTTGATGAGTCTGGCTAATGCTTTGTCCATTTTATTTATCTTCTCAAAGAACCAGCTTTTAGTGTTGATTTGGCTATGGCTCAGCTTTTTTTATGGTCCAACTCTCACACGTCTGTTTGCTTCAAATTCATCATTTCTAAAGTGTGATAGTAACTGCATCTACCTCACAGGGTTGCTGTGAGGCTTACATGAGATAAATATAGGGAAAATGCTTAGCATAGTACTAGGGAGAGTAAACACCTATCAGATTAAGTTATTATCTGCTGTTGCTGTTATTGTTATGTATTGAACACACATCAGGAGGCTGCAGTGAATAAGGCATGGCATTAGGAGTTCATTCATATGGCTACCAGTCATTTTTTAGAATGACCATTTACTAAACATTTAGATACTATGTAAAATATTAAATTCATTATCTCAATACTTAAAAAATCTCTTTTACAAGTGTGGAAATTGAGACTTAGGCAGGTCAAGTAGCTGACCCCTAGTCATCCATCAGGGCTTCCTTATCTGCTGTTGCTGTTATTGTTATGTATTGAACACACATCAGGAGGCTGCAGTGAATAAGGCATGGCATTAGGAGTTCATTCATATGGCTACCAGTCATTTTTTAGAATGACCATTTACTAAACATTTAGATACTATGTAAAATATTAAATTCATTATCTCAATACTTAAAAAATCTCTTTTACAAGTGTGGAAATTGAGACTTAGGCAGGTCAAGTAGCTGACCCCCAGTCATCCATCAGGGCTTCCCTGGTGGTTCAGATGGAAAAGAATCTACCTGCAATGAAGGAGACCAGGGTTCAATCGCTGAATTGGGAAGATCCCCTGGAGAAGGGAATGGCAACCCACTCCAGTATTCTTGCCTGGAGAATTCCTTGGATAGAGGCGCCTGGGAGGGTGGTGGTGACAGTTCATGGGGTCACAAAGAGTCAGACACAACTGAGCGACTAGCACTTTCACTTTCAGTCACCCAGTAAGTACTTAGAAGACTCAAGAATCAAATGCAGCTCTCTCCCAGCTGAATTCTGCAGTTTATACCCTCTCTATGGGAAATACCCCCAAAGTGGTGTAATAAGGAATCAACAACAATACTACTGAGAGGTAGGCATCCTTAGGAAAGGGAGTTCTTTTTAGGGCAGCAGCTATTGTGGAAAATTCTATGAGGAAAGTTACACTGGATGAGCAGAATTGTAAGAGAAATCTAGATAGAATTTTAACTTAAACTATATGAACTTGCCACATTTGTATGTCAATAAAAGTCATAAGTTGTTAATTTTACATAACTTCATCTAGAATAATTTGTGGCATGTTGATGACTTGGGCCAAGTTAAAAAAATAAGGAGTTTCAGTCCTCTCCCAGGCTCCCGGTTTCAACAAGGACTCTTGAACGTTTGAGAGAAGACAGTCAAGCATGTGACCAGATTAGGGTCCAGGGGTTCTGGGAAAAGGAGCATTAATCTCTAATGGGATGAAACTCAAGAATAAATTACTAATGCCATGATTGTCACTGTGTGGGAATTTTAAGTCATTTTAACATCTTTTTATTTTTTAAGTAATTTATGTAAGCGGTAAACAAATGATTTAATTAAAACTGTAAGGAACAGGAAGGGCAATGGAGATGTTTCCGCAAAGCCACTTAAGGTTTTCATGAAACATTATAGCATGAATCTGAAAATGCAGCACTTGTTTCCAGAAGGAGTGTGTGTCAGACACAAGTAACACAGCAGACATCCCCTCCTTCAAATTTGCCAAGCAGGTTTCCTTGACATCAGAGTATAAGAATTTTGCTCTGCATGTTAAAAGGATGACTTTGCACTTTTCTGATGGAAAATCAGAGACCGAAGAGGGACTTTTCAGTCCAGTCAATTCAGTCGCTCAGTCGTGTCCGGCTGTTTGTGACCCCATGAATCGCAGCACGCCAGGCCTCCCTGTCCATCACCAACTCCCGGAGTTCACTCAGACTCAAGTCCATTGAGTCCGTGATGCCATCCAGCCATCTCATCCTTGGTTGTCCCCTTCTCCTCCTGCCTCCAATCCCTCCCAGCATCCGAGTCTTTTCCAGTGAGTCAACTCTTCGCATGAGGTGGACAAAGTACTGGAGTTTCAGCTTTAGCATCATTCCTTCCAAAGAAATCCCAGGGTCCATCTCCTTCAGAATGGACTGGTTGGATCTCCTTGCAGTCCAAGGGACTCTTAAAGACTATAAATACGTCCATTTCTGGAGTGCTCTTCTCTGTTTTGCTGACCTTTATGATAATTTATCCTGAGAGAGAACACATCTGAATGGCCCGCTGTTCTGGACAGGTGCAGCCTGTTTCAGGGAGAAACTTCTGAAGGAAAGGAGGGTGTATTATTCACGAGGGACCCCAAGTACAAGGCTCTTCCTACCCTGCCTCTGAGAGGCTCCCAGGACTCTCAAACTCCCCTAGAGAACCTATATTCTATTTCTAGAAACTTCTGGAGATGAGGAAAAGAATGCTATCTATTGATGTTATTAAATGCTAGACAATAGACCAGATCCCTTATGTGCTTTATTTCCTTTAACCATTCAACAGCATTATTCTTATTACTACTGCTTTATTATTATTATTTTACATGCATGAATCTGAGGGTTGGTTGGGGGGGAAGAGGCCTAAGGTTGGGGGCTCAGTGATAGACAGTCCACTTGCCAGTGCAGGAGATGCTGGTTCAATCCCTGGGTCAGGAATATCTCCTGGAGAAGTAAATGGCAATCCACTCGAATACTCTTGTCTGGAGAATTCCATGGGCAGAGGAGCCTGATGGGCTACAGTCCGTGATGTCGCAAAGAGTCAGACACAACTGAGTAACTAAGCAACAAAAGGTCTCGTCATTTAATCCGAGCCCTGGCTCTTACTAAGCCTAAAGCCTGTTTGCCCTTCTGTGCATCATGGCGTCCTGTAGTCAGACATCTCTCTCAGTTCATGGGTCACAGTGTTTAATAATTTTGCCACCAGCCTCGTCCCCATAAAGCAGTGATTCTCAACTGGGGATGGCTTTGCCATTAGAGGACTTTCGGATGGTCACCACTGGCGGGGGCACTGCTGGCATCTAGTTGCTAAATGCAGGAATGCTGCCGTGTATTCCCCAAGGCACAGGATAAAGGATCACCCAACTCACACAGCCTGGGAGTGCCTTTTTGCCACCAGCCTCGTCCCCATAAAGCAGTGATTCTCAACTGGGGATGGCTTTGCCATTAGAGGACTTTCGGGTGGTCACCACTGGTGGGGGCACTGCTGGCATCTAGTTGCTAAATGCAGGAATGCTGCCGTGTGTTCCCCAAGGCACAGGATAAAGGATCACCCAACTCCACAGCCAGGGAGTGCCAAGGTCGGGCTGCCCCGTCCTAAATCTTACGTGCTTCCTAATCCCCCAACTCATCCCCATGTTTCCTTGTTCTGGAAATTTTTTGTCTAGCTGCTGACAAACTACTTTGATTTCTAGACAATTAAGAAAACTGAATAATTAATGTAATCTTCCCTTTTAATATCCTGCTGTAAAGGTGATTAGCCAGACACTGCACAGTGCTTAGATCTTGTTGCCTTCTATTGTAAACTTGTAACTGTAGGAAGACTTTTTTTCCCTAAAGCAGGAAGAGAAGCCTGCGCACTTGCTAAACTGTGCAGTCAGTAGCAATGTTTTCAGGTGGGAGGGGAATGTTTTCAGGTGAAGAAGGAAGGCCCAGGGAGCGAGGTCAGTGTCACGAACCACCCCCTCCCAACCCTCCCTGCACTCCCCAGAGGCAAGGAAAGTCATCACCTTCTCCCAGCTCGAGGCACTGTAGCCGCAGAAGGAGGCTGGATTTCAGAACAGCACCTTGCAGGAAAGAATTTGTCCTGGAGGCTGTGCAAGGCTGGAACGCACCACTCCCGTAATGTCGATACATACATGCTTCAGTGTTTCCTTTGCACCTTGTTTTTGGTTTAGCTGATGAACACTCCTGCAAAAGATCTGAACTGTCTCTTCTTTCCCTTTGTTTTGCAGTGTAAACACAGCTACAGCCCATAGCCATTCAGTCATCGTCTCTGCATTTGCAACCTCCTTAATCATTATGTGTTCTTTAAAGAAAAACCTGATACTTCCTGTTCTTTGCAAAAGAACTTTAGTTGGGATAGACAGTCACAATCCTTTTAGGAAAAATAGCTCTATAGGTTTCCACAGGACTCGGGGCAAGCATAATTTATGGAAAGGCAAACTTCCCAAATCCTTAATTCTTGACATTTCAAAATTCCCCGAACGTGTTGCTTTAATGTAAAAAATACAATCCGAGGCATCTCCTAATTGCATTATCTCCGAGTGGCCACAAGAGGGCGTGTGAGGCACACAGTCCTCTTTGTAGCTGGCCTTCCAGAAACCACTTCCTTTACCACAGAGCAACCTATCTGTAGCTTCCTGCGCTGGAGCAGGTAGAACGGATCCTTAGAACAATCACTTACACATCTTTTTTAAACATGCTGTCTACACAGAAGAGGAGAAAGGGAAGGTTTGGAACTTTGCATGAGGTCCTCTGTCCTGGGTTTCCAAGCAGTGTCTGGAGCAGCGCAGCCCATCCTCTCACGCAGGCTTGGCGCCCTGTTTGATTTAGTTGGAACGCTTACCTCTGCCAGAAAAGGCCAGGGCTCCCAGCCTGAGACTCGGGCTTTGAGTAAAACAAGTCCTTTCAAGCTTGAGAGATTTTTCCACATGGTTCCTTTCTGTGAAAATGAGCATGTGGATGATTTAGTTTGCCTTTGGTGTTTTAAAAAGAAATCGGCACCCTCTTTTTTCTTCAAAATAGCAAAGAGTGAGGGAAGACAGAAGCCCAGCTTCTGGCTCCCCACTCCTTAAATCTATAGATTACATTAGGGCTAACTCTTGGTGGTGTTGGTTCTATGAGTTTTGGCAACTATATAAAGACATAAAGAATCCGCCAGCAATGCAGGAGACCCAGGTTTGATCCCTGGGTCGGGAAACTCCCCTGGAGAAGGGAATGGTTATCCACTCCAGTATTCTTGCCTGGGAAATCCATGGACAGAGGAGCCTGGTAGGCTACAGTTCGTGGGGTGAGTGACTGACACACACACACCCACCATTATAATAGCGTACAGAATAGTTTTACCCCCTTGAAAACTCCTTACATTCCAATCTGTTCATCCTTTCCTACCTGTCACCCAACCCCTGGCAATCACTGATCTTTTTACTGTCTCCATATAACTGAGCAAACCCTATGGGACCTTCCTGAGACAGACTGTTCCCTGCCCCCCACCGTGTCCTTTGTCTGCCTGCCTCTTGTTTGTAGAATAACTTTAGCTTCCTAGGCCTTCTCCAAGTTCCAAAGAATAAATTTAACTGGAGAAGTGAGAAAATGCAGAAATAGCGGAAAACAGTCAAGTAAGATAAAACAATAATGGTTTAGCCATTAGAGCTGTAGATAAGATTCTGAGTCATGTCCTTTGAGCCGTTTTGCAGATACTGAAGCCCCTATCAGGGGGAGGAAGTTAGCAGTATGCTGCCCATACTCATAGACCCCAGACCAGCTGGAACCAGAAGGCCTGATGACGTTGACTCCTGATTGCCTCGCCGTCAGCCAATCAGGAGAGTGTCCATGAACTGATAACACACCTCACACCTTTCTCCCTCTCTGTGTCTTTAAAAATCTTTCCCTGGAAGCCATCAGAGAGTTTGGGTTTGGGGCGTTAGCTGCCTGGATTCCTTGCTGGGAGCCCTACAATAAACACTGCACTTACTTTAGCCACAGCCAGCTGTCAACAGATTGGTTTTGCTGTGCACGGGTGACTGGACCCAAGTTTGACTCCGTCACCTGCATAGTTTTGCCTTTTCCAGACTTTCCTCTGGTTGGAACGGCACTGTCTATGCACTGTAGTGTCAGCTTGCTCGGACTGGCCTCCTCCTCTTAGTGATACGCACTTCAGGTCCTTCCACAGTTTCGTCTCCTTATCTTGTTATTCATCCTCACCTCTTTGTGTTCGCCTATCGAAGGGCATCTTGGTTGCTTTCAGGTTTTGGTGATTATGAATAAGCTGCTAGAAAATATTCATGTGCAGAGTTTTTTTTTTTTTTTTTTTGGCGTCTGTGTGTGTATGTGAGTTTTCAGTTCAGGCTGAGGCAAATAACAGCAATGAGATATAAAGAAATACTAACCACTTGAAATCTAGGACTGTTGTCTGTCTCTTGCATCTTGTATTGAAGTTGGTATCAAGCAGCTAAGATTATGGTGCCTTTAATAGAAGCATTCCTTGCAACGTGTGCATTTTTTTTTTTTTTCCCTAGGTTGATGTTGGCTGGATACTGTCTCTACTGACCAGGAGGCTGGGGTGAAACTGAAGTGTTTCTCTTCTGATCGCTCTTCTCCTTTGCCTCCACCTAGGCTTCTTTCTGGCCTGCAGATCCAGGTAAGGCTATTTATTATTGAGATGAGTGTCACTCCAGTGTTGCAAGGTGGGTCGTTTTCCATCTAGCTTTTTCTATCTCCAGCCCACACTTGCCAAGTCCAGCTCCCACCGTGGTCTGTACATTTATGTCTATTTCAAATTATATCTGTATCTATTCTATTTCCCTTCCTAGATTAAAAACTGTCGTCTTCTTTTCCTACTTCCAGAATATTATTTGGTGCCTGTAAGAGATATTTTGTAAGCATTGACTTTCAGCACAAGACATTGTCATTGTGGTTTCAGTTACAAATGATTTGACCTATCAGATTCTATATCCCATAGCAGGAAAGAGGCAGACTCCTAAGAGGCTCTGAGAGTAACAATAGCTAACATATTTTAATATTTAGTATGTATCAAGTACAATGCAAGCACCTTCACATAAATTATCTCACTTATGCTTATAAAACTCCCCATTTATTATTATCACTCCCATTTGATAAACAAGGAGACGACACCTTGGTGAAATTAAATCACTTGCTTGAGGACCTTTGCAAATGAATCAAGTTTCAAAATTGCACGTGAGGGCCTGTGGCAAACAAAAAACCAAACACATTTTAATTTAACTTATCTGTCATAGTGAATTGTGTAATATGAGTCCTCATCAATATCAACGTGTATGTCTGTGTTTATTTGACCAATGTTTGTCTCCCCCAAGACTGTAAACTCAATGAGGACAAAGGTCCTTTTGTTCTGTGTGTCTCCAGTACTCAGCAAATTCCTGACCCAGTTTAGGTATTCCAGTTAGTGTTGACCTCAGTTCTCCAATGGGGCAACTGGTTCATCTCCTGATGCAGTCATGATATAAGAATAAGGTGTTTTGGAAGCTAGACATGAACAGTCTTATTATCACCATTTCCTGGAACGATGGTCCCATAGCCTCATCTTTTATTCTCCAGATTAATTTCTGGCATAGATCTTTGATGGAGAAAAATTGCCATAATATACAAGAGAAAAGATAACTGGGTCCAACAAAGCACATATTCTAATTAATTTTTACTGTCTTATCAAGTATCTAGAAATTTACTCTAGAAAGCCTGACCACTTTTAATGCCTACTGGTTGGCAAGATGACATTTTGTGCCCCTCTGTGGCTCATCAGTTAGAACTCAGGAAGGAAGAGTGTATGTCCCCGCTGTGCCTCTGAACCCAGATGGCTCTTGGAGATCTCAGTGCTGTCAGAAAGGGCAGTGGAAACAAAAACAGACTGTGTTGTCCTCCTCTTTTCATGATTATTTGCTTTTGCCCTTGATTTCCGATTGCTTAGAGGTTCAAGTTTCAACTTTTTTTTAACCTGGCATTCAAGAAATTCAATTTTGTGACCCTATGTTATACAGTCATCTCTGTATAATAGTCTGCAGTAGGGACTTGAGTCCGTGGAAATGGATTCTGCTGTCTCTTTCATATGTCTGGGTCACTAGAGTCTTCACTTTGCTTAGACAGCATGATTTGCTCAGTTCTCTATCCATATTTTCTTTCATTCCTCAGAAGTGGGGTTAAACATGGCTTTCTGCTTTCTTCTGATGGACTTAATGTATATTGTGGTTGTGATAGTTTAGTCGTGTGGCTAAGGGTTCAAATTCTGAGGTCAGATGTAGATTGACAAGAGGCTTCATCATTTGTTATTTGGGTCATTTTGAGGGAGCTACTAACTTCTGTAAGCCTGGTCTTCTCATCTGTAAAATGTGAATAGATAAAATTACTGTACAGAATTGTTACAAAAGTTAGTGAACTTTTGCATGTAGAATGTTTAGAATAATCCAATCCTAGACACTTAATAAGTACTTTGAACTCAATTTAATTTGAGAACAACATGAAGTTAGAGGAAGAAATAATAGCTTTGACATATGGTCCTTTAGCTGAGTTTGATAATGTTTGAATTCATCCCTGCAGAGAATGCAAGAGGAGCACTGCTCTGTTAGTGGTGGCGATGGAGTGAGGATTTTGTGTTCAGTTTTAGAAGTGTGAAGCTGATAGAAGTTTAGGACAGTCAAGAAGAAGCCAGCAGGCAGCAGGATTCATAGGTCTGGCAACCAGAGAGAGACCTGGGTTGGAAATATCAGTTTCCAAGTTCCCTTTGTTTGGGAGATAGCCTCTGTCATAAGTATGTATGGGATCATCTAGAAAGAGAGTATAGAGTGTAAAAAGGAGAGGACCCAGGAGCAAAGTTGAAAGATCTCACGCAAGTTTGCTTACAGGCTGTTTAGAAGATGATTAGCTTGGGGTGGAAGTGGAAGAATGTGTAGGACGATGGTAGCGATGGTAGTGCTGAGTCCCTAGGGCGGGAGGATGTTTTAAGGAGGTTGGCATTATTTGATGTTGTCAAATGGTTCTGGGGAACTGAATAAGCTGGGCGTTAAAGTAATAATAACCATTGTGTTATCTCCAGGAGGCCATGGTTGACATTTATGGGAGCCACTGGAGAGCTGTTGGGAGTGGATTAGGAGAGGATGGGAAATAAAGAAAAACCAAGACATCGGGTAAAGAAAACAATGAAATGAAATATGTCTGTGTCAGGGAAAAGTAGAGAAAGGGTCAGTATTCAGAATGGAATGTGGGCTCTGCTGATTTTTGTTAAAGGGAGAGATTTAAGCATGTTTAAAAGAAGACAGAAGGGATGTAGGTCTATTATGGGTTGAATGGTCCTCCCCAAACTTGTGTGTTGAAGTTCTAACTCCCAATATCTCAGAATGTGAGCTAATTTGGAGATAGGCTCATTGAAAATGTAATTAGTTAAGCGAAGATGAGGTTACACTGGAGTAAGATGGCCCTAATCCAAGATCAAACCAGTCAACCCTTAAGGAAATCAACCCTGAATATTCACTGGAAGGGCTGAAGTTCCAGTACTTTGGCCACCTGATGTGAAGAGCCAAATCATACTTTGGCCACCGATGCAAAGAAGTCAACTCATCTTTTCTGCTGGGAAAGACTGAGGGCAGGAGAAGTGGGTGGCAGAGGAAGAGATGGTTAGATAGCATCACCAACTCTATGGACATGAGTTTGAGCAAACTCTAGGAGACAGTGAAGGACAGAGGAGCCTGGTGTGCTGCAGTCCATGGAGTGGCAAAGAGTCAGAGTGAACAACAATCCAGTATGACTGTTGTCCTTATACAAAGTGGAAATTTGGAAAGATGTACACAGGGGAACACCATGTGACGATGGAGAGAGAAATCAGAGTAATGCTTTTGCAAGGGAAAGAATGCCGAGGCTGCCAGCAAACCACCAGAAGTCAGGTGAGAGGCATGGAATGGGATTCAAAGCCTTTAGAAGGCTTTAGGAGGCTGACCTTTTCTGATTTCTGATTTCCAGAGCTGTGAGACAACAAATTTCTACGTTACCCAGTCTGCAGTGCTTTGCAAAGGCGACCCTAGCAAACTAATAAAAGATTTCAGGAAAAAAAGACAGATATACAAAAGGCAGTTGATAGTGTAAGTTCCTCAGAAGATAAGTGGGAATGGGATTCAAGTTGATCAGAAAGTCGATCGAATGTGTGAGAGGTGAGTCAGCCTGTGGGCTTGCTTTTGAAAAGGTGATGGATTTCCCATCTTACAGCTTCTGTTTTCTTTGTAAAGGAGGGGGAGAGATTATCTAATAAAAGTAAAGGAGTTAATGTAAGAGCTTTGAGGACCTTTGTGAAGCTAGCCATTGCATTTCATCCGATTGGCTGATCTCTCTGTTGTGTGACTCTCTTCAGTAATGCTCAGCTATAGGATGAATCACGCATTAAGTGCAGAGCGGGGCCAATCCAGGGTTGGGCCGGAAGGAAACATCATCAAAATGAGATTCAGTGGGAGCTGAGCCAACAGAAGTAAACTGTTTGGTTTCAAGAACAGAGTTGGTGGTTTGAAGAAAGTGAAGGTGTCATGATGAGTTTGAAGAATGCTACAGTGGGAGAAATAGCATACATCAGTGAGGAGAGATTTAGGGGTGGAATGGGTGGGTGATGACAAAGTTCAAGACATGTCTCTTGCGGTGGCTGGACTGGGGCAGAGAAAGGGCATAAGACAAAGAAATGAGAGAGGCTGCGCCACAGTGTGGGACAGACTTAGTTACTTATTCAACAGAGAATAATCAAGGGCCTACTCTTGGCTGGGAACTGCTCTAGTACTGGGAATAAAACCGTAAAGAAAATAGACATAAATTTCTACCTTGCAGAGCTTCCAGTGGGAAGAGCCAAACAATAAAGTCTGCAATATGTCAGACTGTGAGAGTGCACTGGAAAAGCTAAAGCTGGGGTAGGGGAGGGGTGTCTTGTGTGTGGGTGTATTGCCATTTTAAGAAAGGTGGTCAGAGATGAACTTCTTGATAAGGCGGTATTTGAGCAGAGACTCAGAGCAGGTAAAGAAACAAGCTCTGTGTCTATCTGGAAGAACATTTCAGACAAGAATGGCCGAGTGAAAAGGGCTGACTCCATAATTGCTGTAAGATCCCCCACTATCTCCTTCTGTATAAATGAGTCTCCTTCAGAGTGTTTCTCAGCATTTCTGTGGGTGTCCTCACAGATGGCCTGTGCTCTGTTGGGGACAGCTGGCTGCCCTGTGGCAGCGTCACAAGTCCCACTGGCCTTGGGAGGAGGTCCTTCCGGCCTTGGGTCCAGAGGGCCGTGTCCTTGCTCTGCCCCATGCAGCTGCAGGACTTGAAGACAGCTGACTCACAGCAGACTCCCCATCAGCACCTGCTCTGCATGGCCGCCATCGCCACCTCTGACTGCAGACCACAGGGACTCCCGTTTCCCACAGGCTGGCGGTTAGGGCGGGTGGTACCCACTGTGGGGAACAAGATATCTCTCCAGAGAGAGATGCCCCCAGCCAAGTCGCATCTCATTTCTGCTCCAGAGCAGTCACATGGCATGCTGGTTGTCGCTGCTTTTTCAGGGAGAGAATAGTTGTGGTTTTGTTACGGTTTCAAGGAAAAAAGTCAAGGTGGCTCAGTGGAAGAATCTGCCTGCCAGTGCAGGAGACATGGGTTCAATCCCTGGGCTGGGGAAGGTGCCCTGAGGAGGAAATGATAACCACTGCAGTATTCTTGCCTGGAAAAGTCCCATGGACAGAGGAACCTGACGGGCTACAGTCCACAGGGTCACTGTCAGACGTGAACGAACACTCTCACACACATGCCATCTGACAGTGGATCATTTCTCATAGTCTAGATTGTTTGGTCATATTCACTGTTACCTCTTTACCTGTGGGGGGAAAGTCAAATGCGTTTAGCTCTCTCTGAAGGACAGTAGTCAGTTTCATGGGTGATGGAGGTTTCATTGTGTATTCCATATCGTTCCCTGGTGGCTCAGACGGGGAAGAATCTGCCTGCAATGCAGAAGACTTGGGTTCAGTCCCTGGGTTGGGAAGATCCCCTGGAGAACAGAACAGCTAGCTACCCATTCCAGTGTTCTGGCCTGGAGAATTCCATGGACAGAGGAGCCTGGCAGGCTACATAGTCCATGGGGTGGCAAAGAGTTGGACACAACTAAGTGGCTTTTACTTTCCATGTCATTAAAGGACTGGGGCTAAGCTGGAGCACTGAGTTGAGAGGGCAGTGCCATATTGATGTTTATGAATTAATGGTTTTATAAAAACTCATCACAGAAACTCAGTATTTAAAGAACTCCCGTAATGGGTAATTCTGTAAAGTGATTGGACATCCCTGAATTTATTTGCTAGGTAAATCTCTTCATACTCTAGCTTACAATAAATCACATCTTCATGTATATTTGTACACACACGAGTACTCATATGGGTCCATTTGACAAAGTTTATAGGAAATTTTCTCAAAGAATAAATTGCTGTTACTACAAATAGTATGGAACTGGGGAATGAGTTGAAAAAAAAATTTTCTTTTTTACATTTCAAGAGGAAAAACATAAAGGCTTGCTCACTTTCTGGAGGATGAAAAATCTGAAAAATTTTATGTGTGTTAGAGGTTAAATATTGAAAAAATTATTTTATTTACCCTAATATTTACATCTAAGCCAACCTTTTTATAAATGATCAGGAAGTTAGACTAACTGAGTCTGAATTGTGTAGACTGACTTACAGAACTCAAGTTGAAATGTCCTCCCAAAGAGGTCGTTGGTAAGGAATGGACTTTGGGGACGTCCAATGACGTGTGGCAGTGAAACTGAGCAGTGGCAGACTCCTCCCATTAACCGTGTTGCTGACTTTGGTCTAGCTCTTTCTATTCTCAGAGTCCTTGGTGCTCAGCTGCACAAAAAATATAACTTTTTTCTTATACCCTCTGTGATCCTGCAATCCATGCTAATCTGTCTCTGCTCCTGTGACTTACTTGTTTGGGAATGTGAAGACGACAAAGCCCAATAACTCTTCTCCTCCAAAATCTGCCATCCAAAGACATTTTTGATGCTCACACAATTCCCTGATGTTACAACATCAGAGGTGTCCTCTAAACAATTCTGCCCTCTCAACTTCAATAGTTCCATTTCTGCTTTTCATCTGACTTAGTAGCTAATAAATCAAGAAGAGAGAGAAAGAAAGACTCCTTTATTGTAGATTCTTTTATTTTGGTTTTTCAGGGGTTATTTACTAAAGTACAGTCTTCACCATGTTCTTACTTTTATGATTTCACCTTTTCTTTACAACTGAAATTTGTGAATTTCCTCCACTTACTTCTCTTTTGAAAAGTGTTCTGCTATTTCATGGAAAATGTTATTAAAAAGTACTTTAATTCTTTGACAAATACCTTCTGTCTGCTCACCTTGATTTGTGAGCTTTTGAGAGAATTTACATGTTTCTCCAAAATTAGGTAAGTACAACATTTAAAAAAAATATAGTAGAACCCTTGAGAGGGTGTGTTTTTTCACGGACTTTGAATGTGAAGTGGTTTGATCATTTTCCCAAGGATTGGGGCTTATGTAAGTAAGGATGCGTTAGTGTCCTCAAGAGAAAATCCTTACACACAGTTCCTTAACAACAAGGAACCTGATGATTCCTTGAAATAGGAAGAAAGTGAAAGTGGCTCAGTCTTGTCCGACTCTTTGGTACCTCATGTACAGTTCATGGAATTCTCCAGGCCAGAATACTGGAGTTGGTAGCCTTTCCCTTCTCCAGGCGATCTTCCCAACTTAGGAATCAAACCCAGGTCTCCTGTACTGCAGGCGGATTCTTTACCAGCTGAGCCACAAGGGAAGCCCAAGAATACTGGAGTGGGTAGCCTATCCCTTCTCCGGTGGATCTTCCTGACCCAGGAATGGAACTGGGGTCTCCTGCATTACAGGTGGATTCTTTACCAGCTGAGCTATCAAGCCCTGGTACAGGCTTCCTGAAATAGGAAGGACTCCTGCCTATTCAAGGGAGTTAGGGACTCCTGCAAAACTTGTGAGCCTCCTATGGGTGCTGTCTTCCTCGGGGCATTCGTTTTATTCAAAGACAGTGGCAGCGGTTCCTGATATGACGATGGCTGTTCATCACATGATGATTCATATGGCTGATATGGTTCCTGATATGGCGATGTCCAGGGGACAAAGAAAGGATTGTCTCTTCTTGTGTTTCCTCCTTGGGAACAAGACCCATCTCCCCTAAAGCTCTTAGTTTTTTCTCCACTGAAGTTGGCTAGGGTTGGGTCACATGCCCATCCTGAAACCGGTCATTGGTAAGAGGGATTTGAATTCCATGACTGAGTGAGACTAACCATTTGCGCTCCTTGGCCTTGCCTCAGGCTCCTCGCTTCTCGTATACTCAGTCAGGCTAGTGGTTTGGAGTGGCCGCATTAACTATTGAGACGCACCTCATGCCAGCTAACAAGTACTCTTATATGAGACGATTGTCCATTCATGCTCTAGCATTGGATTCCTGAAAGGCTGAGCTGCCTTGTGGACAGGCAACACTGGCACCAAGCAGACTTCAGGCCAGGAGGAAGGGATGGGAATCTTCACTGGGCTACTATCATCTCCTAGGGTTACTTTCCCCAGATACATTTGATAATGGAGGCCCATTGTCCCAAGCAGGAAGTGATCCAGTGATGAGAGCAACATTCTCTTGTTTTTAATTCAGTCTGAATGAGGGTGTCTCACACGGCAGCTTTCTGGAATGCTGATAGGAAGCTCTGTTAGGACTTAACTCCTGTAAGGTAATTATTATTATAAGAGGAGCTCTTTGTTTAAGACCAAAAGAACTGAACAGGTATTTTTTCTCATGAAACTAGTTCCTCCTTCATCTTTTTCATCCTGATCCTCTTATATGCCTGAGCCACAGGCAGGGCCATCATCCTTACTCTGTCCTATTCCTCAACCTGCAGTTTCAGTTCATCAGTGAGGTCACAGTTCTCCTAAATGAATCAGAATTTCTCCTCTTTCCTCCAATGGCATTTCCTGACAGTGTCTGGCAGAATCTTGCAACACATAAACTGCACATCACTTCTTCTGATCTCTTAATGAGTTCCTGTTGCATTTTAAGAATAACACCCACAAGCTTTCCTGGTGGCTCAGTGGTAAAGAACCCGCCTGCCAATGCAGGAGGCACAGGTTCCATCCTCGATCCAGGGAGACCCCTGTGCCATGGAGCAACTAAGCCCACATGCCACACCTGTTGAGCCTGTGTTCTGCAGCCCGGGAGCTGTAACTACTGAGCCCATGTGCAGAAACTACTGAAGCCCACACGCTCTAGAGCCCGCCCATGCTCCACAACAAGGGAAGCCACAGCCTTGAGAAGCCCACCTCACAAGCAGAGAGTAGCCCTCACTCACCCCAGCTAGAGAAAAGCCCGCACAGCAATGAAGATCCAGGAGAGCCAAAAGAAATCATCCACAGTGGCCACGGCTTACCATGTCGCTCACACTGTGGTCCCCGCTTGTCTCTCCAGACTCGGCGGGTCCCATCTTGCCTTCACTCCAGCCAAGCGAGGCTGCTCTGCTACTTGAGCATCCATTAGGTGTTTCCCCTTCTGGGGCTTCACCCATTGTTCCTCAGGCTTTCACCATCTTTTCCTCTGTTCTCTGTACAGCAGGCTCCTGGGCTGGCCTCACTCTAGACCTTACTGGCTTTCTCCACCCACTCTGTTTACACCGATCTCCTTGCTTGGAGGCATGGGAAGGTTGTCATTTTAACCCGTTGTTTGCCCTCATAAGCCTTTCCTCAGTTTGTAATTTCGTCCTTTCTTCCCTGTTTATTATCTGCTTCCCTCCATGGACCTTATGCTCGATGAGGGCAGGTCTGCGTTGTCTCACTCACCTCAAGACACTGTTCCCAAGAGCAGGGCCTGGCTCCCAGTAGGTCCTCTGTGGATGGAAGTGAAATAAACAAACAAAAAAGGGAACGATGTGATTCCTTTGAATACAGGTAATGTCTCTGTATTCCTGGCACCTGGCAGAGAATCTGGGCTTCCCTGGTGGCTCAGTGGTAAAGAATCTGCCTGCCAAGTCGGACATGCTGGTTTGATCCCTGGATCAGGAAGATCTCCTGGAAAAGGAAATGGCAACCCATTCTAGTATTCTTGCTTGGGAAATCCCATGGACAGAGGAGCCTGGCAGGCTACAGTCCATGGGCTCACAAAGAGTCAGATATGACTTTGCAACTAAACAACAATCACACAGTAACAATATGTTCTCAGTGCATATTTTTTATTGGATGAATGAGGATCTCTTATTAAGACAAGAAAAATGAGCATTTGCTTGCAGGATCAGGAAGCACAAGGACGGACTTCTCATTGTTTGGAGAAATTCAACAGCATGATTAGAAAACATTCAACAGGGTCTGTGATATTTTCAGGTATGTGTAGTACCATTCTTGCAAAATAGTGCATCACTGTTTCCTGAATGAGAAAAGATAACATATGAAGATTCAAGTCAGCAAGAAAATAATCATGAAGAAGGGCAGTGGGAGAATCATCTTCAAATTGAACTTGATTTTATAGGACATCCCAGTAAACTCATGGAAGGTTGAAATCAACTGTTGGTGAACCTCTGTGGTTATATGTGTTCAAAGACAGGCCTTGTCTTTGTTAAGGCCTTACTTTGGACCACCCCATGGTTAGTTGAATTTTTTTATCCAGACTGATAAATGCTTGCATTTCCATAATATTTACTAAATGTCAAGCACCATTTTAATACATAAACTCTTTTAAGACTTCCACAACCCTTTCATGGGCCCTATGATTATAAAGCACAGAGATGTTAGGCGATTTTTCAAAGATCACACAGCTAGCAAGTGGCAGAGCTAGATTTCAAACACAGGCCTGTGATTTTCATAGAGCAAAAGACTCCATTTAGAATCACTGCAACCAGGACACCAAAGATGAACGTGAATTAGTTACAAATGCTAGCAATTACTGTCTTTCATATTGATCATAGTTTCTTGGATCTCCCAGAAAGTGGACTTTCAACAGTTTGAAAAATAATTTTCAACATGCATAATGCATAAACAAATGAAAGTGTAAAATACAAAATGAAATGATGATTTCTGTTATAAAAATTCATGGTGTAGTTTCTTGGAATGGAATCTTAGTGGTGCTATTTGGGAGCTGGTCATAAGTGATTAACTGATAAAGTGGAGAGAGATGAAGAGGAGAGATGAAGAGACTGATGCCCTTAGGAGACCTGGCTCAGACTGAGGGCATCAGAGTCTGCTCAGCTCTGCTTGGCTCTGTGGCCTTTTTTTTCTCTTGGGGTCTCAGATTCTTTAGCAAATTGAGGACTCTGGGCTAGATGACACCTGGGTCCAGCCAACTCTTGTCCTGACTAATTCTATACAAAGATGCCGATGTTATTTAGACAGAAAACCAGAGAAGCTGGTTAAGAGCACGTATGCTGCACTGGGAATTAATTTGAGAGAACAGAGGCTCAGAATTCAATAATTATTTTAAGCTGCCTTTTCAAATTCAAAAAGCCCAGTCACTTATATGATTTTGCAGTATTGCAGCAAATGGACCAAAGCACAGATTCTCCTGTGTGAAAGGTAGATTTTACACACAGCTTACATTTTTGATTAATTGATTCATTATCCAACTGACATTCATTGGACAACTTCTGCAGAGCACCCGATTTTTTTAAAAGGAGTGTATTGGAGGACAGTGCTTTGGTTGTTCTGAACAAAGCCCTTGATGCTTGGATAATGTTTTATGATCAGCTGTGGGCCTGTGATTGCCTTATATGGACTTTCCAGGAACCCCCTCTCCTGCTGGTGTCCTGTCCTCTTTACCACATTTTCTCAAGCCTTTCGCTCCTTCCTCAAATGTACCCTTTGCACTCCTACCTCTGGGCCTTCAAATAGCTCCTTTCCCTACTTGTGTCCTTCGTAGCAGAGAAATACTCTCATCCTTCAGGACTTAAGTGTCAGTTCCTCCAGGAAGTGTTCCCTGATCCCAGGACCAGGCCACCCCTTCTGGCTATAGCTGTGCTTCACAGGCCTCACTGAGATCACAGTTAGTAATGCATATCGCTGTTTAATAACTGGTCTTCCCGCTGGAACAGAAAGTGTATGAGAGGACTGCCTGCAGGTCACTCTTCTTCCAGGTGTCTCCAGAGTATTGAATATTGTTATTCAATAATATTATTAAATATCCATAACATTCAATATTATTAATAGTAGTATTGAATGTGATTGTTCAATAATAACATTCAATATTATTATTCAATAATATTATTAATGTTGATTATTATAATAGTTAACTTCTCTTTTCTTCTAGAGAGTATTTAAAGGGTCTCAGCACAAATACAGACTAAACAATGGTTAATAAAATTGACACACATAAAAAGAAACAATCACATTAAAAAATGAAATTTCAGTCCATGCCATAGAATACTCATACCTGATGCCACAGTTTTTCATCTAATTTATATTACTGTGTATACCTAAGGTAAACAAAACTGACTAGCTGGTCAGCCAGTTCTTCCCTTTTTCTCTTTGGGTATTTTTCTGCCTGACTCAGAAAACCTTTTCCTGTCAGCTCTTACTTTTCTTTGCGAGACCCCAGGCTGGGGTTGGCACCTGAGGTGACTACAAGACGTCAGAGCCCCTGAGAGTTTGGGCGCCTAGATGCATGAAGCTGACCTTCTGTCCCATCCCCTGTGCACTGCCCATGGGATCAGAATAAGACAAAGACTTTTAGTGTAGTGAGCCAAAGGCAAGATGAGGTCCTTTAAGTAAAATTTGATGGAATTGAATTGTGAGTGTGTTCAGTTGCTTCAGTTGTGTCTGATTCTTTGTAACCGCATGGACTATAGCCTGCGAGGCTCTTCTGTCCCTGGAATTCTCCAGGCAAGAATACTAGAGTGGGTTGCCATTCCCTCCTCCAGGGGATCTTCCCAATTCAGGGATGGAACCCGAGTCTCCTGTGTTTTCTGCAGTGCAGGCGGATTTTTTACTGCTGAGCCACCTGCCTATTTTGAATTCTGTAGCATGACTTTTAATA
The DNA here is from genome assembly GCA_006408675.1 of Madoqua kirkii. NCBI lineage: Eukaryota > Metazoa > Chordata > Mammalia > Artiodactyla > Bovidae > Madoqua > Madoqua kirkii. The sequence goes on along the minus strand of SJYC01092125.1, from coordinate 1,186 downwards.
CGAGGTTTAGTATATATGCAAAGATGGGCTCGATAAAGGACAGAAATGGTATGGATCTAACAGAAGCAGAAGATATTAAGAAAAGGTGGCAAGAATACACAGAAGAACTGTACAAAAAAGATCTTCATGACCAAGATAATCACGATGGTGTGATCACTCACCTAGAGCCAGACATCCTGGAATGTGAAGTCAAGTGGGCCTTAGAAAGCATCACTACGAACAAAGCTAGTGGAGGTGATGGAATTTCAGTTGAGCTATTTCAAATCCTGAAAGATGATGCTGTGAAAGTGCTGCACTCAATATGCCAGCAAATTTGGAATACTCAGCAGTGGCCGCAAGACTGACTGGAAAAGGTCAGTTTTCATTCCAGTTCCAAAGAAAGGCAATGCCAAAGAATGCTTAAACTACTGCACAATTGCACTCATCTCACACGTTAGTAAAGTAATGCTCAAAATACTCCAAGCCAGGCTTCAGCAATACATGAACCATGAAGTTCCAGATGTTCAAGCTGGTTTTAGAAAAGGCAGAGGAACCAGAGATCAAATTGCCAAATCCACTGGATCATCAAAAAAGCAAGAGAGAGTTCCAGAAAAACATCTATTTCTGCTTTATTGACTATGCCAAAGCCTTTGACTGTGTGGATCACAATAAACTGTGGAAAATTCTAAAGAGATGGGAATACCAGACTACCTGACATGCTTCTTGAGAAGTTTGTATGCAGATCAGGAAGCGACAGTTAGAACTGGACATGGAACAAGAAACTGGTTCCAAATAGGAAAAGGAGTACATCAAGGCTGTATATTGTCACCCTGCTTGTTTAACTTATATGCAGAGTACATCATGAGAAATGCTGGACTGGAAGAAGCACAAACTGGTATCAAGATTGCTGGGAGAAATATCAGTAACCTCAGATATGCAGATGATGCCACCCTTATGGCAGAAAGTGAAGAGGAACTAAAAAGCCTTTTGATGAAAGTGAAAGAGGAGAGTGAAAAAGTTGGCCTAAAGCTCAACATTCAGAAAACGAAGATCATGGCATCTGGTCCCATCACTTCATGGGCAATAGATGGGGAAACAAACAGTGGAAACAGTGGCTAACTTTATTTTGGGGGCTCCAAAATCACTACAGATGGTGACTACAACCATGAAATTAAAAGATGCTTACTCCTTGGAAGAAAAGTTGTGA